>JAAKFY010000004.1:4856123-4893623 GCA_011823955.1 Dissostichus mawsoni | reverse complement strand
CACACACACACACACACACACACACACACACACACACACACACAAACACACACTATACTTCAGTAACAGAAAAGGTACAACAATCACAAATACACTATAGTGTTACCATCACTAAAAGTAAATCATTAAAAATATAGCCTTAAAGAAAAGTGTTATAATGTCCCAGAAATAATTGTAATAAACGATATTAGTGACATTTTAAGACCTAATGTCTCTAATATGAGAATATAGCATCATAAGAATGCATGCACACCATCACACACCATCACACACCATCACACACCATCACACACCATCACACCCATCACACACCATCACACGATCACTCCTACTCTGATAGAAACTCAAAATCTGAGCCTGAAGCTCCACCTGCTGCAGAATGGGTTTAAAGCTGCACTTACTAAAAAAGACTGTAGAATATAAACAGCTGCTAAACAACAACAACAACAACAACAACAACAATATAACTACTTAAGAAATCATTTAAAAAACTTAACATATGAGTTAGCCCTTTTCTTAAAGGTTTTATACTCTAAAGTTTACCTGAGCTCCAGCTGCAGACAGCTACTTCCGGTGACGCCGAAAAACACGTGTAGTGACGTCATCAATGGGTTAAAGGTTACGCAACTGAAATAAATGGGGGTTTTTTGGGTGGGGGGGTTATTAATGATCGTTAATTAGGAAAATAATTACTATGTCAGGCACAAACAGGGGAGCTGATGAAACAACAAGTATGACAACAGTTAAAGAAATATACAAATATATAAAACACCAAAAATAAATCAGCGTAATTGATTAAAAAAAACACACCTAAAATGTCAGTTTTTCTTTGCACATTTGATGCATTTAATATTTTTAAATACTTTCCTCTACATCAAATACACATTTCATTTAGTTTTCCTGCAGCATCACACAGAAAAACTCAGCATAACATAGCATACATTGGATGAGATGCACATGTGAGCAATCACTAACTGAACTAAACCAAACATTGACTATATTTAGAGGAAACACACTCTTTATCCGACCTCAGAACACACTAAGAGCGATCTAGAAATGGATTCATTGCGTGTCTCGTTAGTGTTTCCACTTAATCGTTGAACGTCTGAGGATTTTACTCATTTTGTTGGGAGACGGGCAGAGGGAATCTCTAATTGAAAAATCAATAATTTAACTCTTCAAGCTTCACCAAACTTTCTGATGAATCCGTGCTTACGCTGTTTCTGTCTCCGTGACATCTCCTCCTGAAGTCTAAACTTTTAAGAGCAAAGTGAATGTCCTGACACGACTTCATTTCATGTGTCTTTTTGTCTTTCAATGTTGTTGTTCGGAGCCCTTTCACCTTCTGCATTTGGAAAACCACAGCAGACCCGCTCACAATGAAGATTAATGTCAGTGTTTTCTGATGATCCACTTTTATAGTTACAAATTGGTGTAATTGAAACAACTAAAAACAACTTGGTTAAGATTAAGATCACTTTTATTAAACCCCACTTTAGTGTTATTTTACAATTATAGACACAGACAACTCATAGACATGCACTAATGAAGAGGTGGCAGAGCAAAGAGGCTGCCATTGTTTTCGGTGCCTTGCTCAAGGACACCTCGATTGCTCAGGAGTGAAACCAGAGCCCAGGGAGGACGGCCATCGGGACGTTCGGGACGAATCCCGATGGGCCGGTACTGAAGTGGGCCGGTCGGACGATGTGGGCCGGTCGGATAAGTCACCTGCACCCCCCCGTCGACAATTTACTAGCGGTATTACTTGCGGCATCGAGGTGGGCCGGTCGGATAAGTCACTAGCACCCCCCCCCCCGTTGAGAATTTACTAGCGGTAATTACTTGCGGCACCGAGGTGGGCCGGTCGGATAAGTCACCTGCACCCCCCCGTTGAGAATTTACTAGCGGTAATTACTTGCGGCACGAGGTGGGCCGGTCGGATAAGTCACCTGCACCCCCCGTTGAGAATTTACTAGCGGTAATTACTTGCGGTACCGAGGTGGGCCGGTCGAGAGTCCAGGGCAGATTTGTAGTCCCAGTCCGCCCCTGCCAGAGCCATTAACTTAACACGAATTAAAGGGGCCCAATTCTGCTAATTTTCACGTTCATTTTTAGTATGTTATGATTGATTAGCTGGCTGGCTCTGTTGTGATTGGTCAACCAGCTTAGAGATGTCCAGCCCCTTAGTCTATCACGTACAATATGTTGGAGCGTTAGCCAATAGAAGCGCTAGTGTTTCATAGTGATGTCACTATGTTCCGGAAGTACCGTATTGACCTGATTATACGACGACCGATCTTTTTCAAGATTCATTTTTGGAAAAATACATTTTTGGAAAATACATTTTTGAAAACGAAAGAAAATAATTTTCCGGGAAGCGGCTCCTTTGCGGACCGCTTTTCTCTGACTGTTTACATTTTTAAGGTGGTCTTTTTGGGCTCTCCATCTTCTAATGTCACACTCAGTAACATATTTCTTTGCTGCTCGACAGATGTTTGATGACTTCGTTGATCACCATTACTGTATCTTAAAATTGGCATCGTAACTTCTCCTCTCTTGTTATTAACTCTTCGACTTCTGATCCACTTTGTTGGAGTTGGTCTCTGTGTCTCTGCATCTCTCTCTCTCTCTCTCTCTCTCTCCTCTCTCTCTCTCTCTCTCTCTCTCTCTCTCTCTCTCTCTCTCTCTCTGCATCTCTCTCTCTCCTGTTGAACTGTTACTTTAAGACGGTGTCTCTCTTTGGGAAACACTCGTTTGAACAATCAATCTGTTGTTGTGACTGTGTAATTACATCGAACAGTCTAGACCCCAAATATAAGACGACCCCTCTTTTTCAGATGTTTCTCAAGGAAAAAAAACCTGTCTTATATTCAGGTAGATACGGTAAACAAAGGAGTCCAATGGAGGCGTTTCAGGCAGAGGGAGGGGGGGTGTGTGAGAGAACTTCCTCTGGAGGGAACAGACCATTAGTGCAGACCATTTACATGCACTAAAACCCATAGAACTACAGGAGAGGGTAACCCACAGCGGAACCTCTTCTCTTCTCTCTCCTCAGGGTCTGAGTACTTCCTCCAGTCAGAGGTGGGAAGTAGTGGAGTACAAATACTTTGTTACTGTACTTAAGTACATGTTTCTGGTATCAGTACTTTACTCCACTACTTATTCTTCTGACGACTTTTTACTTTGACTTCTTACATTTTGAACACAAATACCTGTACTTTCTACTTCTTACATTTTGAACCAAATACCTGTACTTTCTACTTCTTACATGTTGAACACAAATACCTGTACTTTCTACTTCTTACATTTTGAACACAAATACCTGTACTTTCTACTTCTTACATGTTGAACCCAAATACCTGTACTTTCTACTTCTTACATGTTGAACACAAATACCTGTACTTTCTACTTCTTACATTTTGAACACAAACACCTGTACTTTCTACTTCTTACATTTTGAACACAAACACCTGTACTTTCTACTTCTCACATGTTGAACCCAAATACCTGTACTTTCTACTTCTTACATGTTGAACCCAAATACCTGTACTTTCTACTTCTTACATGTTGAACACAAATACCTGTACTTTCTACTTCTTACATGTTGAACACAAATACCTGTACTTTCTACTTCTTACATGTTGAACCCAAATACCTGTACTTTCTACTTCTTCCATGTTGAACCCAAATACCTGTACTTTCTACTTCTTACATGTTGAACACAAATACCTGTACTTTCTACTTCTTACATGTTGAACACAAATACCTGTACTTTCTACTTCTTCCATGTTGAACCCAAATACCTGTACTTTCTACTTCTTACATGTTGAAGCCAAATACCTGTACTTTCTACTTCTTAGATGTTGAACACAAATACCTGTACTTTCTACTTCTTACATGTTGAACACAAATACCTGTACTTTCTACTTCTTACATGTTGAACACAAATATCTGTACTTTCTACTTCTTACATGTTGAACACAAATACCTGTACTTTCTACTTCTTACATGTTGAACACAAATACCTGTACTTTCTACTTCTTACATGTTGAACACAAATACCTGTACTTTCTACTTCTTACATTTTGAACACTAATACCTGTACTTTCTACTTCTTACATGTTGAACCCAAATACCTGTACTTTCTACTTCTTACATGTTGAACACACAATACCTGTACTTTCTACTTCTTACATGTTGAACCCAAATACCTGTACTTTCTACTTCTTACATGTTGAACACAAATACCTGTACTTTCTACTTCTTCCATGTTGAACCCAAATACCTGTACTTTCTACTTCTTCCATGTTGAACCCAAATACCTGTACTTTCTACTTCTTACATGTTGAACCCAAATACCTGTACTCTCTACTTCTTACATTTTGAACCCAAATACCTGTACTTTCTACTTCTTACATGTTGAACCCAAATACCTGTACTTTCTACTTCTTACATGTTGAACCCAAATACCTGTACTTTCTACTTCTTACATGTTGAACCCAAATACCTGTACTTTCTACTTCTTACATTTTGAACCCAAATACCTGTACTTTCTACTTCTTACATGTTGAACCCAAATACCTGTACTTTCTACTTCTTACATGTTGAACCCAAATACCTGTACTTTCTACTTCTTACATGTTGAACCCAAATACCTGTACTTTCTACTTCTTACATGTTGAACCCAAATACCTGTACTTTCTACTTCTTACATGTTGAACCCAAATACCTGAACTTTCTACTTCTTACATTTTGAACCCAAATACCTGTACTTTCTACTTCTTACATGTTGAACCCAAATACCTGAACTTTCTACTTCTTACATGTTGAACACAAATACCTGTACTTTCTACTTCTTACATTTTGAACCCAAATACCTGTACTTTCTACTTCTTACATGTTGAACCCAAATACCTGTACTTTCTACTTCTTACATGTTGAACCCAAATACCTGTACTTTCTACTTCTTACATGTTGAACCCAAATACCTGTACTCTCTACTTCTTACATTTTGAACCCAAATACCTGTACTTTCTACTTCTTACATGTTGAACCCAAATACCTGTACTTTCTACTTCTTACATGTTGAACCCAAATACCTGTACTTTCTACTTCTTCCATGTTGAACCCAAATACCTGAACTTTCTACTTCTTACATGTTGAACCCAAATACCTGTACTTTCTACTTCTTCCATGTTGAACCCAAACACCTGTACTTTCTACTTCTTCCATGTTCCAAACAGGCTGGTTCCTTAGTCTGAATGTGTGTTTGGTGGCGTGATCATTATTATTTAGAGTCATTGCGTGCCTATTGATTTGAACACGATCCGTGTATCCATCATTTCCTGGTCTTCTCTAAAGAAGAGGGACCAATGAAAACGTTGTCATGTTGCCGTTGTTCAGCATGGAAACATTCATTAGCTAACAATGACATTATTGTTCTATTAATATAAAGGGAGGTCAGGTACTCTTTAAAACAGCTGCTAGTTATGGGTACTTTTTACTGAAGTACATTTCAAAGCCCTCTTTACTTTTACTTGAGTAAAGAAGTTTAGTCAGTACTTCTACTTTTACCAGAGTATTTTTAAACACGAGTATCTGAACTTCTACTTGAGTAAAGGATGTGTGTACTTGTACTTGAGTAAAGGATGTGTGTACTTGTACCCTCTCTTCCTCCAGTACATCGAGGTGTTCAGCAGCAGATTGATGGACCTCTGCAGAACACTTAAAGCTCTCTCTGTCGATATGTGGATGTAAAGTGATTTGTGACGGACGAGACTCGGATCAATAACCCGAGTCCAGGAATGAAACCAGATTCATCTTCCTGTAATGAGACGAGCCTCAGAGACTTTGGTTCAAATCCCGTTTCAAATCCCGTTTCAAATCCTGTTTCAAGATCTTTATCTATATATATTCATCTTTCTTATATATAAATAAAGGGATAATGTACAATCCTGCTTTTTACTTCCTGTCTGTCTTCTTCTGCTGTTCACTTTAGTGTTTACTTCCTGTCTGTCTTTTGATGTTCCCTTTAGTGTTTACTTCCTGTCTTCTTCTGCTGTTCCCTTTAGTGTTTACATCCTGTCTGTCTTCTGCTGCTGTTCCCTTTAGTGTTTACTTCCTGTCTGTCTTTTGATGTTCCCTTTAGTGTTTACTTCCTGTCTTCTTCTGCTGTTCCCTTTAGTGTTTACTTCCTGTCTGTCTTTTGATGTTCCCTTTAGTGTTTACTTCCTGTCTGTCTTCTGCTGCTGTTCCCTTTAGTGTTTACTTCCTGGCTGTCTTCTTCTGCTGTTCCCTTTAGTGTTTACTTCCTTTCTTCTTCTGCTGTTCCCTTTAGTGTTTACTTCCTGTCTGTCTTTTGATGTTCCCTTTAGTGTTCACGTCCTATCTGTCTTCTGCTGCTGTTCCCTTTAGTGTTTACTTCCTGTCTGTCTTTTGATGTTCCCTTTAGTGTTTACTTCCTGTCTTCTTCTGCTGTTCCCTTTAGTGTTTACTTCCTGTCTGTCTTTTGATGTTCCCTTTAGTGTTTACTTCCTGTCTGTCTTCTGCTGCTGTTCCCTTTAGTGTTTACTTCCTGGCTGTCTTCTTCTGCTGTTCCCTTTAGTGTTTACTTCCTGTCTTCTTCTGCTGTTCCCTTTAGTGTTTACTTCCTGTCTGTCTTTTGATGTTCCCTTTAGTGTTCACGTCCTATCTGTCTTCTGCTGCTGTTCCCTTTAGTGTTTACTTCCTGGCTGTCTTCTTCTGCTGTTCCCTTTTGTGTTTACTTCCTGTCTGTCTTTTGATGTTCCCTTTAGTGTTTACTTCCTGTCTGTCTTTTGATGTTCCCTTTAGTGTTTACTTCCTGTCTGTCTTTTGATGTTCCCTTTAGTGTTTACTTCCTGTCTGTCTTCTTCTGCCATTCCCTTTAGTGTTTACTTCCTGCCTGTCTTCTTCTGCTGTTCACTTTAGTGTTTACTTCCTGTCTGTCTTTTGATGTTCCCTTTAGTGTTTACTTCCTGTCTTCTTCTGCTGTTCCCTTTAGTGTTTACATCCTGTCTGTCTTCTGCTGCTGTTCCCTTTAGTGTTTACTTCCTGTCTTCTTCTGCTGTTCCCTTTAGTGTTTACTTCCTGTCTTTCTTCTGCTGTTCCCTTTAGTGTTTACTTCCTGTCTTCTTCTGCTGTTCCCTTTAGTGTTTACTTCCTGTCTGTCTTTTGATGTTCCCTTTAGTGTTTACTTCCTGTCTTCTCCTGCTGTTCCCTTTAGTGTTTACTTCCTGTCTGTCTTTTGATGTTCCCTTTAGTGTTTACTTCCTGTCTTCTTCTGCCATTCCCTTTAGCGTTTACATCCTGTCTGTCTTCTTCTGCTGTTCCCTTTAGTGTTTACTTCCTGTCTTGGCTCCTTTTTCCTTTCTCTCTCTTGATCCTCCTTAGCAGCAGTGTGTTATCGAGTATTAACGACCTCTAAAATGTCCATATCGACCAATCAGAATCGAGTATTCATCCCAGCCGTGTAATAAATACTTCTTCTTTTTTTTCAATAGATTAGAGCAATTACCCTATTCGGGATCTAAAAAGTGGATTTTATCTAATGTCGTTTAGTCTAATCTGCTCACATTAAAATGGTCAGTTCTCAGTATCTAGGGGTTTCTAGAAAGGCACTTTTTCACATCAACATACAGGCAGTCTTTAACAAAGAGTAAACCCAGAGTCTGAGCACAAGGTCACCGACGGTGCAGAAAAACCATCTCTCTTCTGCTCCGACTCTCCAAACTCAACAGCATCCCGTTTAGTCGATTCTGATTAAGAGAATGAACGACCCTGTGTTGCAGGACGCCGCCTATCAGCTGAGTTGTGACTGTTTGTCTCCACACACACACACACAGTACATCATGTCGAGGTTAAAGAAGGAGGCGGCTTCAAAACACAGAGACACACCTGAGAGAGTCTCTGTTTATATGAGACAGGGATTAGTTTAGATCTGATCCAAGCTTTAGATATCAAGGTTATAGAGTAGACAATGAGGTGTTTAACTAAATTGAAGCTAAAGCTAAACATGGTTAGGGTAAGATCTTAGGTTGAGGCGAAACACAGAAAGATGATAAGATGAAGCTAAACTATTAGCAACAGCATTGACTTGATTTGTGATATTTCTTATATCCTCCACTTTTCCCTCTTTTCCAAGTACATTTGTAACATGGATTCATTAAATCTCAAGGTAACAATCAATTGTTTTGCTCATACAAAGTTTTCTGTCATCTAATTTGAGTTTTGCGTGCATGAGAGAGTGCATGTTTATTGGAGTCAGGGATTAGTTTAGTTCAGATCTGATCCCAGCTTTTTATATCCAGGCTATAGGGTTCACACTGAGGTGTTTATCTAAATGAAAACTAAACATGGTTATGGTGTGAAACAATGTTAGGTTGAGGCACAACACAGAAACGATTATGAGCCTGTGTTACGTGCCGTGGTTTGTTTGTGTGTGTCTCTCTCCCCCTCTCCCCTGATTGTCTCCCTCCAGGTGCAGCCTCTCCCTCAGGTGCTCTCAATCCCCAATCAGGGCCTCCATAAAGGACCTGAGGAAGGCTGCAGTCGCTGGCTGTTTCTCAATGTCGAGTAAACCTGCTGCAGAGCCACTATTTCAAGTATACTACGTCATCGAGTGGCGCCGAATGCTGGGCATTTAACATGCATTTAAACAGTCCTTCGATATCGGCGCCACTCGATGACGTAGTATACTTGAAATAGTGGCTCTGCAGCAGGTATACTCGACATTGAGAAACGGCCGCTCTCTCCTTCTCCTCTGGCTGCATGTGTGGTGTGGTGTCTCTGTCTCTGTCTCTGTCTCTGTCTCTGTCTCTGTCTCTGTCTCTGTCTCTGTGTGAGGCCTGCTAGTTTAACCTGTGTTTTGGTAATTGTTAGGAGATGTGCTCCAGTGTATCTTTGTGTATTGTTTAATTTAGTCACTTTCTTTTAGGAGAAAGATGTTCTTAGTTTACCTTAAGTTTACTTTGTGAATTGGCTGGTGAGCCCTCTTTACTTTTTGATTATTAAACATCGCCTTGTGGCTTCAGCAATCAGTTTCCTCTCTCCCGGTTATTTTATATTTTGTCACTTCCCTTTGTACCCCTAGTCCAGGAGGGAACGTAACAGCCTTGAACTGAAGCTAACCTTTTAGCAACATTTTCCATCGCTGAAATGCAAACAACAGCATTGACTTCACTAACGATGTTGTTTTGCCATTTCCTCCACTTTTCACTCTTTTCCATTTGTAACATAGATTCATTAAATCTCAAAGTTAAAGGTAAGATGAGGATATCTTTTGACTTTTTACAGGTGAGAGTTCCCTGTTGGTCTGGTTTCCTGAGGAGAGTTAGTCAGACTTCCAGCTGCTGAATAATTGAAGGCGGTGGTTTTATATCTGCATGATGTGGCCGACTCTCTGAAGCATGTTTTTTCAAGGCTTCATCCAACTTTAATAACTCGAGGTGGAAAACACACAAAGGAGGCGACCGCAGTTAAAGCTACGCAGACCGTGATGAAGGGAAGAAGAAAAATCTGCTTTTCTTCTGAAAGAAATGATCTTGTTGATAGTTTTTTATATTATAGCAGTATTTAAGCGTAGAAAGAAAGGTTACATGTGGTCTGTCATTCAGTATTTCAGCTTCACAGAAGTTCCTGATCTCCGATGTCGAGGAGAAGAGATTCAGTTTCCAGAAAGAACAAGACGAGCAGAAAAATAATCCCTGAATCAGCGCTTCTGTCCAGCGTCTTGAGACGGACGTGTTCCTGTTACATGAAGAGTCCTCAGCACTTTCACTCAGAGGAAGCCCAATAAACATGATCCTGAACACGAGACCTCCGCCACCACGAAGACACCAAAACCTGCTGAGGAAGCATTTAGCAGAATAACATATATAGAGGAGACCGAAACAGAGCTAAAGGAGAGGATACTGGTCCATAAAAACTCAATAACCGATAAGAAAGAAGTCACATTTAGCTTCTTAAAGCTTCTCACATACTCTAAATATGTATTAGACTGATAGATATATTCCCTCAGGAGATGGTGGAGACCGAAACAGAGCTAAAGGAGAGAATATTGGTCCACAAAAACTCAATAACCAATAAGAAAACAGTCAAATGTTAGCTTCTTGATAAACTCACTGTACTCTAAGTATTTCTCAGACAGACATATTTACCACAACAGATGGCGGAGACCAAAACCAGAGCTAAAGGAGAGAATACTGGTCCACACAAACTCACAACCGATGAGAAAAAAGTCACATTTAGCTTCTTAAAGCTTCTCACTGTACTGTAAATATTTCTCAGGAGAAGATGGAGACCTAAACTGGAGCAAAAAGAGAGAATACAGGTCCACAAAAACTCTATAACTGCTGAAAAGTAGTCACATGTTAGCCTCTTATAGCTTCTCAAAACCTTATTGAATACGAAGTGCTCACTAGCTAACACCAGACAGACAGTAAGAGACACGCTGCTGAACATAGCAGATTAAAAAACAGGTATTTAATTAAGGTTCAAAGTTCAAGGTTAGTTTATTTGTATAGCACAAAGATTAGAAGAGTCAAACAAACAGGTTATTGTTAAAGTATGTTAAATATGTTTACCTCTGTTTGCTAAGGGCTGTTTTTTTATGTTAAAGATGCCGCCCTAATATCTGCCAGAACATCAGTGGATTTCCCATATTTAGTTAGACTGAACTGTCTGTGTAAAATAAAAAGAATTACAGCCAGTTGAGTTAGAGGAAGGGAAAAACAAGGGATAGATCTAACTAAGTTGTCATCTTTAATCCACTTAGACTTCCTGCAGGATCCCGTGTGTGTTTGGATTAAACCTTGAGGCATCGGGTGTGTGTGTGTGTGTGTGTGTGTGGTGTGTGTGTGTGTGTGTGTGTGTGTGTGTGTGTGTGTGTGTGTGTGTGTGTGTGTGGTGTGTGTGTTGTGTGTGTGTGTGTGTGTGTGTGTGTGTGTGTGTAAACATGTGTGTGCTAACCTTCAGAGCATGCACACGTGAGGCCGTTGTGAGGCTCTGGAGACGCTCGCTGACTTAAAGCCTTCATGAATCAAGCTGTTCTCGTGTCTGCGGATGAAAAATGACTCCAGCTGTCGGCCTGACACTCTCCAGAAACAACCATTCAGCATAAATGCTCAAATAAACGTATCAATCTCACACATCGGCATAAATCACCGTGACCTCCGGATGGAGAGCAGGTATCACAGCAGGGGCCTGTCAGTGTAACTGTGATGAAACCAGGAAGTAGACAGCACCAAGGTGAACCTGAAGGCCTACTGAGAGGCTTCTCTGTGGGTAAAGTCATCAGCCCGGTGCATTGTTGGTCACCTTTAAATCAAGACTCCTGAGAACAACAATAGTTAAAAGTGCCAAAACGCCACTATGAGAAAAAACACAAAGTGTTTGACCAAACATTCCCTCTCAAGTCAGAACTGAGGTCACAACAAATAAGCAGTCTCAGAGCCCGATATGATCAGTCCACCAGGATCAAATTAAAACTAAATATCGTTCCAGCGCAGGCTAACCGAGGCTAACCGAGGCTAACCGATGAGCACCTGCATGTGTGTGAGAATGGCCCTGACACCATTTCAGCCCAGATTTAAACTCCTGGCAGGACAAGCTCCAGCTCAACTCTCAAAACAAAGTGAGTGAGGGACTGCAATATAAGAGGGGAAGAAAGAGAAACTTCAAAAACTGTTCAATTGTTATGATGTAAAGACTGATATGTTCTATAATAAGTCATGATGTGAAACGGTTAACAAAGAAAAGGGAAACTCAAGCTGCTGCTACACTTTATTTTATTTATCTAAAATCAAGCACTTTTGAGATGCACACATTTTCAAAACATATTTTATTTTTTGATTTAGCCAGAGAGGAACATTACACATATCCCCAGTATTCACTGTATATCTTTATAGTTCAATGTTAATTGACAATAAATATTGTTGTTAATGAATTGTACTTTCTTTATTTGATTGGCAGTCAGTTGTTGATGACATGCAGACGTTGATACTTCAATATCACACTAATTCATAAAGCAACTTAGACATTTTGATGCTCCGGACCTTTGCATGGGGAGATTTTCTCTAACTGGACCTCGTTGGATTTTAGTTGAATACCCCTGGTTTACAAGAATCCAAAAGATAACAAAAGAAAGATACAAAATGGTTATACAAAGACACAAGGTCAAAGTACAAAAGCAACAGGTTCACAAGTGAACCCCCTAGAGCGCTCTAAAGGAGCCCAAGCCCAGGGCCCAAGAGTCAAGACCCAGAATCAAGCCTCAAAGAAAAGTCCCCCCAGCTCTCAAAGAACTCCTTTCTCTTCACCCATCATCTTTTATAGTCTCTTCCCTCCTCCCTCTCTGCATCAGGTGCCTTCCCCTTTTCTATCTTTGAGGGTCACATAGGTTCAATTCTACTTAATGAATCAATTACAAATGTGAAGTTAAAATGTAAACAAATGAAGACTATAGTAATGATATGCAATTTTAACAAAAGGGAATATGAACATTTTTATGAAAGCAGAACACATTTTCAAATGTAACAAATACGCAAACGTTATACTTTAATTTATTAACAGAAACAAACTTAACACAACTGTCACTATTGTCTCTAAGATGTGTTGCTCCTGGATGTTGGACCTAAAATCATCAAGTGTGTGCACAGTTCCCTCTCATCCTGTGTGCATTGTTGTCCTCAATCGTTGTAACCATTGTCGCAACACAGTCTCACTCCCTGAACGTCCAGGAGCGACGCTTGGTCAGGGTCCTATGGAGCGACGCTGGTCAGGGTCCTATGGAGCGACGCTTGGTCAGGGTCCTATGGAGCGACGCTTGGTCAGGGTCCTATGGAGCGACGCTTGGTCAGGGTCCTATGGCGTGCAGTTGTGATGCGCCGAGTCTCCTTCAGCTTCATAAACGGACTCAAAGAGCTTTCAACTGATTGCAATGTATTCCCATCTTAAAGGCAATGTGAGCGTCCATTCCCATTGGATAACGGAGGATTTTACACCCGGAAGTAAGTATTCTCTTTACTGTCGATTGATTTTACAGTGATATCTGCACTACTCATCAACTCAGAAACACCAGATTATCCTTGTTATTACACAACATTGATTGGTTTAAATTGTTACAATGCTTTTTTTTCCCCTTCGATTCGGAGAAACAAATATTTTTTCGGAGTTTAGGATGGCCGAAGACACTACACTACCCAGAATCCTCAGCTTTCGTTTGCGACTACAACATGTGCTTTGCTTCACAAACCCGTGATTAGTCCTCAAGCTCTGTGATTGGATGTTGGAGTGGCAGTGCGCGAAGTTTACGACCAAGCGTCAAACAGCACTTTGAAATGGAATGAATCCCATCGACGGCACACTAACCAAACAGGACTCGAACGTGTTGTGTAATGTAAGTATGCATTTTATCTGAACTAAATCAACACCATTTACAGAATTTAGTTTTTAAAGGTTTGTAATGTGATCTTGTGTAAAATAAATATATTTTGATCAACACCTCCCCTCTGATTGGTCGAGGACTCCCTGCTCCAGAGCTTATTAAGTGTCTCCTCTTCTATAACGCAGAACAGTTTGCATAATTATAATGTATATTAAATCCACGCCATTCTGTGTCTGTAGTATATTTCTATATATTCCTGCAGCCTAGTGAGAGTAATGTAGGCAGTGTTTCTCAAACTTTTCATACCAAGGACCACTTAACCAATAAAAAAACACTCGCGGACCACCTAACTCCACAAATATCCAAAAACACATCGTTTTTCTAGAACAGATTACAAATCGCCTGAAAATGGTACAAACAGGTGGCAACATGTGTGACGAAGGTGTTGCGCTGGGCTACATCATGCAATCGAAAGTGAAACTTAAGCTCGCTCCATTGCGGAGATATTCCCGCGAGAGTGCGGAAAACTTAAATGTATTTATTTATTTCAAATGTGAAATGTTACCAATATACTCAAGGACCACTAGGGGGCGCTCACGGACCACACTTTGAGAAGCACTTATGTAGAGTACTCGTTATATTGTGTATTATTTAGATCAGGGGGTTCCAAACCTTTTTCTACTGAGGGCCACATACAAAAGAACCTAGCAAGAGCCGAGCCTCTCACTAGAGGTGAGGTATACGGCCTCAAAAGTTCAGTTCTAAGTTAGCTAAATTAATCAAAAGTAGGTAAATCATTCTTGATACTAGAATATGCTTCAAGAAACAAACAGCGTTCATCTCAGCTCTCCAGAGGGTTTACTTTATTTAGTGTTTTCAGCTCATTCCTCGAAACAGAAGCCTCAGATTACTTATAAGGGGAAATATGAAGGGTCTATTTCAAGCTTGTTCAAGTTATTGGGCTTTTTTTTAAACTAAGAGTTGTTAGAACATGTTTTAATTGACTGAATTTATTTAAAAACTGGGCTTATTAACATGTGAATACTACTGTGTATTATCTTTTACAAAGAACCCTTATCATGTTTAAAACAAAGATAAATAGTTCCAAGATAACTTATCCCTTTAGATCCATGTGTGGACGCAAACTGCTTGGCTGTGTTTTCAGAAGAGTTGTCATGCTACAAACAAATGTTTTTTCCAGATGTTCCTTAAAGTCCTCTCCAAAGCTGTAGTGATTGGCTGTCCAAACCAATTCAAAAAGTTCAGCTATTATTGAGATAATTAATGAATTTAAGGTATTTTCTGGATATAAAGGTAAATAATGGAAAATCCTTAAAGTTACCACAATTTAAAACGCTCAGATTTAGCACACATTCATGTTTGCTTTTAATGGGTTCAGGCATTATTTCTTATTTTCTATAATGACATGAAAAAATAATATTTAGATCCAGTTGTAAATAATACTGTGATTTCTAATAAGATAGACCCTTAAAACCCTGTTTTAATCCTTAATTAAACAACAAAAGCACATAACACACTCAATGTGAACTCAACAGTCTTTTATTAATGCACATTATTAATCACGTGATGTTTGTCTTTACACATTAACGTGTGTTCCATCCTTTTCATATTTGATTTCAAAATTCATCACATATAAAGATTTGAACGTTTCCATTTGTTCTTGTGAAAGCAATAGCAATCAAAGAACAAATCAGAGATCTTGGTTCCAGACAATTTGTGACATTTGTTTAGTATTTGGTCAAAACACACAATCCTAGAAATAACTGATATTACTATAAATCACACCAAACAAATACCTCAGAAAGGGGACTGAAGATGAACAAGGAGGTTTGGTACATCTGCTGCTGTCCAGCATCAGAAGGTCAGACCCTCTCATGCAAAACATCTCAGTTGTTAGGTATTATCTAAAAAAGGAATCTTTGAAATTGTACATTTAGATTTCTTTTTCTCGGCTTCCTCTCTGGCCATCCTGTCCTCCTTTTCTCTTTTGCCAGCTTCTCTCAGCTTTTCCTCCTCTTCTCTCATTCTCCTCCTTTCCTCCTCTTCTCTCATTCTCCTCATCTCCTCCATTTCTCTTTCACGAGCTTATATCTGCCTTTCTGACCTCTCCCTATCCTCTTTGATTTTCTTCAATTGTTCCTCATTCTTTTTATCTAATATCTTTTCCATGTTCCTCCTCCTGTTTGCATATTTCTTCTTCTCTCTCTTTAAGGATTCTCTATTTTTCCTCTTCTAGCTCCCTCTCTGCCTTCTGGAACATTTCATTGGTGTAATGGCTTCCTCCGTTCTTCTCTGTTATATTTCTGATCTTGTCGAGCAGCTCTCTGACCTGAGAATGATCCTTCAGGTAATTATTGAAGACGTGGCACTGCCCGTTACATCTGGCCACAAGTTGCTGCAGCTCTTCATTTTCCTTCAAGAACTCTTCAATAGGTTGGTCTTCGTCGAGCAGGTCACCGTGGGTAAAGAGAACCATGCTGTATCTGTCTGCATCCTCTCCAAAGATTTCCTGAATCTTCTGCACTGACTGCTTTTCTTCATCTGTGAATCTTCCCAGTGTGATGACGACCAGGAAGACATGGGGTCCAGGAGAAGCAAAAACAACGCTCTGGCCAACATCTTTTCTGGTCTTCTCTTCATCAATCTTGGTGTCAAACAGACCAGGAGTGTCAATAACCTTAACTCTTTGTGCATCAACTTCACCAAAGGCATTAGAACAGTCTACAGTCAAGGATTTAGCAGAGAACTTTGATGGAAATAACTCTTTTCCCAGAATGGTGTTTCCTGTGGCGCTCTTCCCAGCTCCGGTCTTCCCCACCATCACAATCCGGAATACCTCGTTATTGTATGTGTTTGATGGGAGGGCTGAAAAAAAAGAAGAAATGTTTAGCAATCTCTGTATTTATAAAATGGTTCAACTACCACAGGATCAATGTTGACAGAGGGGGGGGGGGGGGGGGCTCAAGATGGTTTAATAATCTAGAACATGTGTAGAATGTCATTCAATTGATGTTTGTCATTTATTCCTGTAAATGCTATTCGCACCATAGAAAGCGTTTATTAGGTGAATGGCAGGTTTGGTGATAAAGGAGGGTCTGTCAATGTCAAGTGATGCACCTTGAAGGGACCTTGTTTTTTCTTTACCGGAGCAAGAGAGAGGCAGCATGATGAACACAAATACTGGGTAAATGGTAATCTTGCCTGGACTTTTGACCTCTTAATTGCGTACAACCTGACTGACATGGTGCAGCAGTGGCCTCTAGCTGTACATATATTTTAATGAGAAAACCTTTTTTACAAATAGTCACTACAACATGTTTAGTTTCTATCTTTCATACTTCTACAAATTACCCCATTTTGGGCCTAAAAAACGTTTAAGGGTAAACGTTGCCTTTAGTTTAATCTGGAGCCCAAAGAAACTTCTCATTGGCTACCCCTAAATATGTAGTCTTGTGAAGAATGTAATGCAAGCAAGTAAAAGCAGTGTCGCATTCGCAAAATCTCCCAGGCTCTTAAAATGCTTTGAATTTAAGAAACATTCATTTAGTATGAACTGTTTTGATCTGTTCATTATTAGGAAATAGATGTGTGATCTTGGACGGTGCCTCATATTGCGGAGGGAGCCGCTGCACACAGAGGGCCTCATCATATAACTTTGCGTGGGCCCTGCACTATCATCTCTTCGAGGTGATCGATGTCCTCCTCTTGACTCTCAATAAACTCCTGAAAGGTCATTTTTTCTTTTGCAGATTTATTGTAATGACTTTAAGCTCTTCCAGTGTCTGGCTCTCTTTGACTTGAGGAATTACAGAATTGATCCTCTTACCTTTACTTTTGAGGGATTCTGTGAGATGTGTAGGTTTTGTTGTGCGGACATTAACAGCGATGCTTTCTTTGCTTCTTCCAGCTGCACCACAATCACACCTGACCCTGACAGCGTATTCTGTCTCAGGCTGAAGTCCTGAAATGATCGCCTTCTCAGCTCCCACCATCATTTGCTCCCAGTGGAGATCTTCCTCTTTCACCTGTTGGTCTGGTTTGGCGTACTCTACGATGTAGCTCAAAACGTGGACATCTTGTCCGAGCTCAGCAGGTTTCTCCCAGCTGACTGATATCTCACGTGAGTTAGATTCAACGTGGAGTTTTCCAGGAGGGCTGCAGGGTAAGGTTTTAATGGATCCACTGACTTCATTGGCTGGCCCGACACCTACTGGTGTCTCTGCCCTGCATCTGAACATGTACTCTGTGTTAGGACTCAGGCCGCTCACTGGGACTTCTTCAGCTTTGGATGCTGTCTCTTGTTTCCAGCCGTCCTCTCCACTGACACAGTACTCAACAGAGTAGGAGGTGATGTCCTCAGCTCCAAATCTGGGTGGAGAAATGTTCAGCGTCACACTGCTGTGGTTTATATCACTTCCTGTTACTGTTGCAGGCTTTGAAGGCGGCTCAAAGTTCTCATTGACAGAAAAGCCGTCTGTATAAAGGTAGATGCTGGCACCTTTCTGTGTCTCGTTTGTTAAACCCACTGTCAGAAATGTGATGTTCTTGTTCTCCTTGTTGGCCTCTGCAAAATCACTGAAGAGCTTTGCTTTCTGCCGCATTGCTTTCCATTCTTCTCTTGAGTTGTACCATTGATCTGGAGGGTGTGGATCTTGGGCATCGTCTGGTTTGGGTGTTTCTTTCAGGTAGTTTGATAAAGTTGAGAGGTACGGTTCATCACTTCCCAGCGAGGTGAAGACAAAACACACAGCGCTCTGCTTTGAGAATTTTTTCATGAAGATCATTTTCGCATGGAACGATCTGGGTGTTTTTCATCTTGTTGGTGTACGACTTCAAAATGGAGATTTCTCTCTCCTTACAGTCCATCCACTCGTTCAGGTCCTTGCTGTTGAAAGGAGAAGAACATGTCTTCCTCAGGATCTCTGCGAGCAAGCTTCTTCTTCTCCTCCTCCCCGGATTGATGGCAAGTTTCTTTGCCAGGGTTTGTTGAAATTCCAGTTTGAACTCAGAGCACTTCTGTTTAAAGGTTTTGAGTTTTTTCCCAATCTGTGGGAACTGCTGTGCAGTTTGGGTTCTCAGTGCATCATTGAACTCATTTCCAGGTCACTGAAGTCCTCCAGGACACTCTGACATTCTTGAACTAATCCTATACTTATCTGACGGACAAGTTTAGCGGCAGTAGAATCTAAACATGTCAGAGGCAACAGCCAGACCTTCACTGGTACTGCGTTTTCCCCGTTGGCTCCCAGCAGCTTTGGCAGGCTTTGGTACACCTCTACTGCCTCCTGAAAGGATGTTGGAGGTTTCGGAATCAAAAAGTCTCCAAAGAATCTGCAGGACAGTTTCTCATTTGCTTTGTCCTTGTCTTCCATTTTCAGCGAGCCTTCACCATCTATTGAAAGGGAGCTAATGTTTTTGATCATCACCTTCATGTTGCCCTGAATGTCTCGATGGTTCTCGTTGACAGACACCTCACGGTCAAAGACAAAGAAGGCTTGTGCGCCATAAAGGATACCTGTGACTACATGTGTGGCTATTCCTTTCTCAAACACATATGGATGTTTAACATTATCTCTTCCTAGCTGATTCATGGACAGTTCATGGAACTTTGTGGTAGCTTGGTAATTCAGAGTTACACTGGCATGATTTTTAGAAGTCTTTATCGTTCAGGTATTTGGCTGATCCTCCAACCTGTACCAGTCCACCAAGAAACTCGCCTTCAGCGATGCTTCAACATTTAGTGCTGAAGATTTGTCCTCAATTGATTCCGATGCAACTATATCCCAATCATTATAGCGCTATGGTCTTTCTCCAATATGATTTTTAAGGTCATCACGGTCCCACAAAGACATTCCTGAAAAAGAAGAAGCAAAAATCAAGCTCTCACAACCAGAAACTACAAACTGACCTTATAGTCTAGTTGTCAGCAGTTTTATGATAGAAATGTATAGTAGGGTCTCCAGCACATAGACACGGCCGGATGCTAACTTGCATATGTTGGATATTTGTAAAATTAGCATAAATGGTGTCCTTTGAAATGAATGGGGTTATAGATTATGCAGACATTTGTAAAAAAAAATGACTTGGCCGATTCCAACAATTTGGGCTTTGGGGCTTATTAAGGATGCTGAGTCCATTTCTTACATTTTCAGGTAAAAAAAACGACCTCTATGGCTACTGGCCACGCCCCTTTGGAGCTGCTACTGGCCACGCCCCTTTGTAGCACCCACATGCAAGCAGTGAGCTCTGTGGAGAGAAGGCTGTCTACCAGCAGAAACTCAGCTAAACGCTGCCGTGATTAAGCTCCATATCATGTTCCAAACCACATCAAGGATTCTCTCTGAAACAGTATGGAGCTCAAACTCTTTTTCTCTCAGGTTTACCACAAGGTGAGTTCCTTTTTATTTCCTGCTTCTTTACACATACTCTCTCCAGTACAGGTTAGCTCTGAGTGTTAGCATGCTAGTGTAAACACAGACCATTTTACTTCCAGAACACGTCTCATTGTTTCTGACAGCAACGTTTCTGATTGGCCCGTGGGTGTAAAGCCCGCCCACATTTTAGTAATGTCGTCATGACGCAGCAAATCTGGATCAGCTCCGTTGTTCCCCCGTTTTTTTTTTAGATTTGGGTACAGAGGAAAAGAGAGAGGGTTTTATTTTCGGACGCTTTGTGAGTCTCCTGAAACACCAGGGACACATTTATGTATAAAAGACATCAACAAGTGCATTTTGCATAATAGGTTAACTTTAACATAAGCTTGTGATTGTCCCACACATACGTTAGCTAATGTTAGCTTAGGTACATCAAGTCACTAGCTAACGTTAGCTTTGTAACATGTTGTTATGTTCTCTCCACTATGACAGCCTTTTAATTGTGTTGCACTTTTCTTTGTGTTAATATTTCAGGTTTTGGCAGCGTATGGGCAGCTTTGTGAGGGAGACATTATCTGGATGGAACCTTCCAGACACGTTCTACCATAAGTTAGAAAGCCTAATAGTGTGGGGTTATGGCCTATTAGCACAGACTGAGAGAGATGGTGACCTGTCTCTCAGGGGATATTTGAGAGCCAGGGCCTGATCTTAGCACATAATGCGGGCTGTGGCAGTGAACCGTCCCAGAGGAGAAACATGAGAGACGGGATGATGGTAGTAGAGGTATGTGAGTTCTCACCAGGGACGAGAGAGTCGTTGCGGCAGTCGTACAACATCCCGAGGCTGAAAGGCCGTCCGAGCGCCGCCACCTCCATCATCTCGCTGCCTTCAGAGTCCATCGCTTTGAAGGAACTGAAAATAAACAGCTCGTTAGTTAACTTCAATGATTTGGTAATATCATGTCCAGCCACCCTAATATGGAACATTTCAATCAGACCTTTCCTCTCAACGAAGAGACGCACAAGAGGACTCAATGAAACGAAAGTGACACAAACACACTGGAAAGGGAAAAGGGACTACAAAGCAACATTTACACTGCAGTGTGATAGTTAATAAATGTATCTATCTATTCCACGCGCTCCTGCATTACTTCACTACAAACAGGACAACATGTAAACAACATGTTGTCGAGTGCAGAGGTTGTTTCCTTACCTTCAGATCTGTGAAGGAAACAACCAAACACACTGAAAATCTGAATCTTTGGCTGCAATTAAATGTATTATGGTAGTGAGAGAGAGAGAGAAGAGAGAGAGAGAGAGATCATCAGATTCAACATAACTGTATTAGTTGAAAGCAATACGTTTAAATGTAAATATAAACCCTAACCCTAACTAAACACAGTTATGTGGAATCTGGTGACATAATACATTGAATTAAAGTCAGAAACATTTCAGTGCCTCTTGATAGGGTGAAAAGAAAAGGTTTAACTGAGAGGCAGGGTTATCCGTCATTTACCCAAGCAGTACATTTATAAACTTAAATGCTAATTGAGGAAACGATATTAGCATTTAAATAATGTGATATATGTCAGAATAAACTACTATTGTGGCCATTTTTTTGTCAAATGTACTTTTGCTGATCGTTCTTCTCTCCTTTAACTTTACATTTCTATTTGTTTCATATTGTTTATATTTGATCAACTATTTTTCATTTGTAATAGTTAACTCTATTGCACTTTTTAAGTCTCTCTCTCTCTCTCTCTCTCTCTCTCTCTCTCTCTCTCTCTCTCTCTCTCTCTCTCTCTCTCTCTCTCTCTCTCTCGGTTCCCTGCTGTGGAGGTCAATGGTTTTCTGAATGTGTTTTCGGTTGTTAGCCTGAAATAAGGTGTGGCTAACACAAGCTGTAGAGATTTTAACATTTTGTTCTACAACGTAAAATAAGTCAGAGCTATAGAAAGTATTTTTGACATGGTATCAAGTTACTTATACAAGTCACAATACACAAGTTATAAAAGACTACATAACGTTACAAGAGATCCCAGTTCTGGTTTATTCCTTAAAGAGTAGCCCTACCTTGAGATTTCTTTAAATCAGATCCTGGTTCTAACAGAAGTATTCAGAGACACACAGAGACACACAGAGACAAACAGAGACAAACAGAGAGACACAGAGAGACACAGAGACACACGGAGAGACACAGAGAGACACAGAGACACACAGAGAGACACAGAGAGACACAGAGACAAACAGAGAGACACAGAGAGACACGGAGAGACACGGAGAGACACAGAGAGACTTGTCTCGACTGCAGCCTGAGAGAGTTTCACTTTCAGCTGAAGACTTGGCGGTTGTTGCTCAATATGAAGATGATGTAACCCAGCGGTGTTCAAACTGTGGGGCGCGGCCCCCTCGAGGGGCGCGGAGCTTTGGAAGAAGTTGTAAACAGACTTTGGTTGCTCTTTTATATAATTAAAACAATATATAAAAAGAGATACACACACACACAGAGAGATACACACACACACAGAGAGATACACACACACACACACACACACACAGAGAGATACACACACACACACACACACACAGAGAGAGACACACACACACACACAGGGAGACACATACACACACACAGAGAGAGAGACACATAGAGAGAGATACACACACACACACACACACAGAGAGAGACACACACACACACACAGAGAGATACACACACACACACAGAGAGATACACACACACACAGAGAGAGATACACACACACACACACACAGAGAGAGACACACACACACACACAGGGAGACACATACACACACACAGAGAGAGAGACACATAGAGAGAGATACACACACACACATACACACACACACACACACACACAGAGACACACACACACACACAGAGAGACACACACACACACACACACACAGGGAGACATACACACACACAGAGAGACACACACACACACAGAGAGAGAGACACACACACAGAGAGAGAGACATGACCCGGAAGTGCCTCAGTGGCAGCCATGATAAGAGCCGTTCCAATTCTCTAGATCAGACCTGGCACTGTACGGCCCCCGGGCCACATACGGCCCTTTGGTTGACTCTGACCGGCCCGTGTAAGGTTAATTGGAAATTACAAAATAAACATATTTTCTAATTTTACCTCATGCATGGACTAAAGCTGCAATGCTTTTATTTTGAAGTTGTTTTTTATTCACGTACATAATGACGCAATACGTCAAATCAAGACGTGCGCGTTATTGGATAATTGTCACAAGACGACTTTAGCGCTCAAAAATGTCAGCTCATGCTAAAAAAAGAAAGGTAGATGCCGAATGTAGGGTTTTCAACAAAAATTGGACTGCTAAGTATTTATTTACTGAAGTCGGAGGTAAAGCCGTGTGTTTAGTTTGCGGGGAGCAGATCGCCGTGTTCAAGGACTACAATTTGAGTCGGCATTACGAGACGAAACACGCGGAGAAATACAAAAACTTGACTGATGCTGAAAGGGCGCGCACATCGAACGCTTTGCTAGCTAAGCTGCAAAAGCAGCAAGGCTTTTTTACCAAGCTTCACACATCCAAGGATGCAGCAACCAAGACCAGCTTTGTGATATCCCACAAAATAGCTAAACACAGTAAGCCATTCTCAGAGGGGGAGTTTGTCAAAGAGTGCTTAGTGGACTCTGCAGCACTAATATGCCCTGAAAAAAAAGAAGCCTTTGAGCAAGTCCCGCTGTCCAGGCGAACCGTGACGAGAAGGATCGAGGACATTGCGGGGAATCTGGAGCTTCAGCTGCAACATGAAGTGGCAAGTTTTGACTTTATCTCCTTGGCTTTGGACGAGAGCTGTGATGTCCGCGACACAGCGCAGTTACTCGTATTTGTCCGTGGGATAACGCCGGACTTCAAGATTACGGAGGAGCTGGCAGCAATGCGGCCGATGAAAGGGACGACGACAGGGAGCGATCTGTTCACGGAGGTAAATGCGTGCATGGACACGCTGGGACTGAAATGGGACAGACTGGCAGGTGTCACAACAGACGGTTGTCCAAATCTTACAGGTAAAAATGTTGGACTTTTGAAACGTATGCAAGATAAAGTGACTGAAATCGACGCAGATCAGAAATTGGTATTTTTGCATTGTATTATACACCAACATGTGTTGTGCAAGTCAGTGCTAAAAATTCACCATGTTATTGATGTTGTTACTAAAATAGTAAACTTCATCAGGGCACGGGCATTGAATCACAGACAGTTTGTTGCACTTTTGGAGGAGCATGAGACTGAGCATAGTGACATCGGCTACCACACAGCTGTCAGATGGCTCAGCCTGGGCAAAGTGCTAAAAAGAGTTTGGGACCTGAAAGCAGAGATTCAAGAGTTTTGTGAGAAGAAAGGCAAAGACATCCCAGAGCTCTCAGATGAGGACTGGATGGCAGATTTTGCATTTGCTGTTGATGTGACTGCACTGATGAATGAACTGAACACCAAACTGCAAGGCAAGGGCCTTTTTGTTCATGAAATGCACAGCCTGGTGAAGGCTTTCATGAGAAAGATGCAGTTTCTTTCAAGCCAACTGGAGAGCAACACTCTCACTCACATGCAAACCCTGAAAGAAGTCACACCATCAGCTGATCACCTCCGCAGGTACTCATCCATGTTAGGAGCATTGCATGGTGAGTTTTCAAGGCGATTTGAAGATCTCCGAACAATCGAGGATGAAATGCTCATGATTTCCTCTCCCTTTACCTGCAGTATGGATAATGCACCCAGTGATGTTCAGCTGGAACTCATTGACCTGCAGTCTGATGCAGTACTGGCAGAGCGCTTTAAGTCAGGATCTCTGCTGGATTTCTACTCTTCTCTCGAGGAGGAGAACTTTCCAAACATGAGGAGACATGCTCAGAAGATGTTGGTTCTCTTTGGCTCTACCTACATATGTGAACAAACATTTTCAAAGATGAAGTTTATGAAATCCAGGTATAGATCCTCTCTCACTGATGATCATCTGTCAGCTGTGCTTCGCATCTCCACCTCAGACATTCAACCTGACTTCGATGCACTCGTTAAAGCCCAGCAGAGACTAGATTTCTCTCACTGAACAAGAAAAAAAACTTAAAAACACCAAATGAGGTGGTTAGACTACAAATGTAGGCATGTAAAGGTACCAACTAGCAGTGAACTGGGACACTTTCTTTGGAAGCCTTTTCTCAAAATCACAGTTCAGTGATGTTCAGTGACAGTTCAATATGATGTATCTTGCTGAATGTTTGGAGCACAAAGACAATGTTGTGATGTCTTAAGAATGCTAAGAACCTTTACACAACTTTCCAACAGTATATGAAACTCAAAATGTGTTTTGTAGTGAATGCGACTGAAAATGTTCACTAATATGAGTCAGAAATGGTGAAAAACGTTCACATTTTGTTTACCATTGTTTTGGGAAATTTGATTGAATAAATTACATTTTTTGTAAGGCAACCTCACTTTTTCATTGCTCAACTATAACATATACTCTTACCAGCTTGTCAAAACAATGCTATTTACTGCTTTTTATAAAGAAATACAATTAATATTATGCAGAATTGAGTTCAGCCTTTTGGCCCGGCCCTCCACAATATTTTTTGTTTCTCATGTGGCCCCATGGAAAAGATAATTGCCCAACCCTGGGCTAGATGAAAGGAAAGGGGGTTTCAAACTTCCTTTATAACCTCCTTCAGCTTAGGAACCACTGGAAAGGAGAAAATGCTGTCCCACAATGCCTTGCGGCCGCAGCACGGCACGGAAACAACCGATTATGACCGAGAAATGATATCATGAAAGTTACGGTGCTTATTAAGCTTTTTAAAACGTATGTGGTAAGTTGCCAAAGTGCTTTGTTTTGAACGTTCATCAGTATTATAATCAAAAAGAGAAATATGAACGTTAGTTTTTACTGAAATGATCAAATAAAGTCAACATTTCACAGTCTTTACTGAGCTGTGTGGGGTTTGTTCAACTTTAAAAGATGTTTGAATGGTGATCTACACAGTGATAGATGTTAAGGACTAACGGTTATAATCAATACATTTGTATTGATTTTAAGATCTTTTCATAGTTCATACGTATTGGGATCATTTGTATTCATGTGGCCCGGAGGGAGAGGGTGACGAGCATGGGATTAGTTTTGTGTCATAAAGATAAAGCAACACTTTCTCAGAATCAAGCAAAACTAAGAGTTTAAGAGAAAGAAAAATCGAGTCAAGCAAAATACATTTAATTTAAAAAATAAAACTATAAGCTGTAAACAAATCATTTGTGTAATCATGAAAACTATAAGTCTGTTTCTTTGTTTTAACACATCTTTTTGTTTGCAGTTTTCTTTGCTTCTTTCTCAATGATCAGACTTTGCTCTCGCTGCTGCTCTTCTCGTTTCCGCTCCTTCATTTTTTGTTTTCGATTCTGACACAAACGTCCTGGTGGGCGGGACTTTCAGGGGTGCGTCCCATGGCTACTCAGCTTTTGAGTGACAGCCCACTACACCACAGATCATAGTCCACTCGGCCACGTTAGTGTTGGTGCCTCCTGAGGAGTTTCATGAACACATCGGACTTCTCTTACGCCCCGTCCACACGTACGCGGTGAACAAATCTTCCAACGCTTCTGACCATTCACTTTGAATGGGGTGACGTCACTTCGCCTCACTTTTCCCCGAACTGCATTGTGGGAAGCAGAGCGGCGATTTACAGGCGTTCCAGGATTCAAAAGTTAAACATTGTTCAACTTTTGACGCCTGGAACGCCTGGAAATCTTTGAGGTGGAAGCGTCAGCCAATCAAATCCCGTTTATGCAAATCTGACAGTACAAGCGCTATCCAATCAAACCGCGTGTAAGCTGGGAGTGACATACCGGAGTTCATTTCTATATTCCTAACAAAATGGAGGAGAAATTAGTTATTGCGGTAGCAAATCACCCGGTTCTTTATGACCAGTCCCTATTTACCTACCGGGATACATACCGGAGGAACCAGGCATGGAGGGAGGTGGCAGAGACAGTGGGTGAAACTGGAAGGTTTTCGCCTGTTTGGGGATTTTATATCCAGTTTACTTCGTTTTAACATTGCTAGCAAGCATAGACAGTATATATATATATATAGACAGTTTTTTGCTTTGTATGTCGGGGGCGGGAGATTCATGTGATTGGTTGTTGGTCGCGTTGCTCGCAAAAAATCCCCAAGCTTCAGACACGCCCACCGCCAAGATTTTTTCAACGCGTACGTGTGGACGCTGCGTTATGGATCGCTGAGCCTCAGGGACGTGTACAGACATTTGGAGGGGCTATTGCTCTAAACTGGAAAAAGGGCCTCCCCCCCCCGGAAAAAAACACTAGACCTTTTGAAAATTCTAACTTGTTTTTAATGTAAAAGGTTCATAAAATAAAAACAACACTTTCATTGCAAGTGACAGTCAGTTGACTTTTATGTCCAACTGCTAAATTCGTAATTCAGGCACATTTTTTGTTTTGCGGTCCATATCTCATTAAAATATCTAATGTTAGTAACTATTAAGAAACAATGGGGACAATTCTGTTTAATGTAGTTTTACCATTGTAACTGCTGTGCAGACACACTGATAAAATAGGGCTTCTATAATTACCTTAAATAAACTCACTAATTAAGGAAACCAGTTCAATACGCATTATTCTTATCATTCTTTATGAGCGTAGTAACGGTAAGGTATCTCATTACTTATTTATTTAGAATTCCATAACTTAATAACAGAGATGGTCAAACTAAAGTGGAGACATGGCAGAAATCCTACAATAAAGCGGGACAGTGAAGTGTTCTCCTGTGAGAGAGGGCGATCAAGAAAAGAGAGAGAGCGGCGCGTTGAGGGAGTTTACGGAGCAGAGTAAAGACACAGAAAGATAGAAGCACAATAACAAGTATATTTAGGTGTTCTTTTTGTAAATAACCGACGGTGTCAAGAGGAAGTAAAGTCCCCTGGTTTGTCCCCTATACTCTAACGCCAGGCAGGCATTTGGTGTGATCACCATAGCCATATGAGGCCGGACTCGGAGGGCTGTCTTTGCTTCCAGCTGTCAGATTGTATAAAGTCACGTGACTGGGGGCAGAGGACAGCGCTGACAAGGTGTGTTTCGCAGCGAGACGCTACAATACTAATTGTGGGCTTCATCATGTTGATCCGGCCACAATAGAAAACAAAAAAAACTCGTGCTCTCTCCAGAGGGGCAGGTCAGACAAAAATGGCAAAAGGGCCGTTGCCCGGGCAACATTAGCCCGTACCTGTGCACGTCCCTGCTGTGCCTTATACTTGAGTTGTGTAGTTTATACTTTATTCCAACTTTAAATATTTTAACACCTGAACTGCTGCTGTGAAATAATTTCCCAATTTGGGATCGATAAAGTGTCTGTCTATTTATTTTATAGCTAAAGGTGATACACAAATATAAACTGTATAGTGTTATTTTTTCAAAGACATTTCAAAAGCATATATTGCTATGTTTAGGACAAACAATTAAAGACTGCTTTAATTTAACAAATTCTACAATATAAAGTGTCAGATTTGCTTTATGAAACAGACCAGACCTAGGCTGCATACCAACACAATTAGGACCATGCTCACATCTCACTGTGTTGGTCTGAAGAGCTGAAGCATTCATACACAAGGGATAAGAACTGTGTTGTCTCGTTCTATATCCTGTGAGAAAATGATAGACATTTAGCATTAAAAACTCCACATGCTGTTCCTGAGGAAGATCTGATCATCAACAGGTTGAATGGAATCTGTAACATTTTCATGTAGAATAAAGACTAAAGAGCGATTATACAAATCACATTTATTGAAATTGGAACCAGAAGATGAAGTCTCAAAGAATGTTTTAAATAAAAGGACATAAAACAAAAAGGTGGATATAATAAAATCTATTAAATGTATATGTAAAGACATTTGGTCAAATGAAATGACACTGAGCCAGTGATAAGAGCTGCGCCCAGCGTGGATGAAGCTGGTGCAGGTCTTTCTTCATGCCCCCCCTCCGTGCTGTCCCCTCAGAGAAGTGGGGACACGGGAGAAGACCTCTGGACACCACGCTGTCTCAATGATCCACACTGTTAATATGAGAGGAACATAAATGATTTAGGAAATGAAAAATATGAAGTAACTATCAACAGGTCTCCAAATAGAAAAAAACAAATGAATTGTGCCATTAATTCAACACTTATTTTTTAAATGGAATTGGAAATGAATAGGAAGAGAGCTCAAATCTGATACTCAATACGAGTAGCCTATGTGTAGCATTTTGCAATAGAAGAGAAGCCAGAGCTCAACATTTGTATGACAAATAAAACTCAGCTCAGGGGCATCATGGACGGTAGGTTTTCCTACAAAGAGAAGTAGTAACCTCAGCCTCCATTGATTTTCATATCAAATGAGCGTGTTAATAAAATAAGCTATCACGGCTTCTACTTGCATATCTAAACAGAATCATGAGAGCCTGTTGGTAGAGTCAGGCACACGAGTCCGTTTGAGTGTGTCTGCCGGTGTCTGACCGCTCACTCACTGCTAGCTATGTAGCTAACTGTCCCTGCTGTTAGGCTACTTATTGTTATGGTTGCAAAAGCTAACTTTCACAGCACAGCTTTGCTTCTCACTTAACAATAAAGAAACAGACCGTAAAGTACACACAAACAACACAAATGATCAATACTTACATATATTTCGCTTGTAGTATTATAATAATTGAAATGCTGGTTCTTCTGGGGGTCTTCTGTCCGTGCTCAGCTGCACTGCACTATTGCCAGAGGACTGGGCTGTCACTCAAAAACTGAGTAGCCAATGGGGACGCACCCCTGAAAGTCCCGCCCACCTGGGACGTTTGTGTCAGAATCTCAAACAAAAAATGAGGGAGCGGAAACGAGAAGAGCTGCAGCGAGAGCAAAGGTCTGATCATTGAGAAAGAAGCAAAGAGAACTGCAAACAACAAGATGTGTTAAAACAAAGAAACAGACTTATAGTTTTCATGATTACACAAATGATTTGTTTACAGCTTATAG
This sequence comes from Dissostichus mawsoni, assembly GCA_011823955.1. NCBI lineage: Eukaryota > Metazoa > Chordata > Actinopteri > Perciformes > Nototheniidae > Dissostichus > Dissostichus mawsoni. The sequence continues at coordinate 4,863,765 of JAAKFY010000004.1, read as the reverse complement.
TTTTATTTTTGAAATTAATTTTATTTTGCTCTTAAACTCTTAGTTTTGCTTGATTCTGAGAAAGTGTTGCTTTATCTTTATGACACAAAACTAATCCCATAGCCGAGCATAAGTTTCACTTTCCTTTTTATTTCAATTCCAACTTTGTTCTTGAAGAATCTGTTTCTCTGTTGTCCACGTTCATAAAGCCTAAAGCAACAGCATCAGAGCGCGGTGCAGACAGAGTCTCTAGCCCTTCTGCCCTCTTCGAATTTTCATCCTTTCGACACCTTCGTGGCAAAAATGTACACGCCCCAAAAAACTGCTTTTAAATCATCAATATTTTATATACTTTATTTTTTTCATGAATCACTTAAACAACTTCTAATTTACTCAAAACTACCAAACATTCAATCATTTTCAGGATTTTAACCCTTTAAATGCCTGTATCATTATTTGCATTATTTATTACAAAAACACACAAAACCTCAATTATTTTCCATATAATAATGAGTAGGGGGATGGGGCTTTGGTGGCTAATAGAGTCTTGGATATGTCAAAGATTAACAAAAAAGTTGATTTGACTGCATTATTATTTTGTACGTAGTGTATGCACCTGGCTGCCAAAGATAAACATGCAGTTTGACCAAGGGCTTATTTCATTAGTGAGCAGAGAAGGAGAAAGACCTGGAGCAAAGAGAAGGAACTCAAATGAAGAAGCATGTCAGTGCAGAAGAGACTTCAGGAATAATCTTGCAGCCTTCTTCTGCCAGCGAGCTGCAGGACTCATCTGAGGAAGACACAAGGTTCGAGGGGGGGTCTGACACTGAATGCTCTCTGGAGTCCAGCATTTCTTTGAGTTCCTCTGACCCTTCCTCTGAAAGTGGAGAGGACACTGAGGGTCCGGCCCACCATCCACCACCACGGGGGGCTTTCTTCTCAATCTGTGAGGACCCTGGTTTTCCCCAGCTCCTTAGAGAACGACCTCCGTACTTCTCTGTCCCCTCACTGTGGGCCGGACCCTCAGTGTCCTCTCCACTTTCAGAGGAAGGGTCAGAGGAACTCGAGTAATCAAGCACCTCTTCAAAGACACATCAGACACATCCGTCAAAAGATGGCCTTTTTTTACCCATGAAATGATCCGTGCATGCTCACACACACACACACACACACACAACACACACACACACACACACACACACACACACACACACACACACACACACACACACACACACACACACACAACACACACACACACACACACACACACACACACACACACACACACAACACACCACTCTCGGGGCCCCCTGGTAGTCACACGGCTCCATAATATAACTGGCAAAAATGTAAGAATGTCATGCATCGGCCTACAGTGGGAAAATGGTTGAATCTGGTGGAATAGAGTAGAAATATCAAATATCACTACTTTTCTTCTAAATGAAATGCTGACATTACAAAATGCATGGTTTTATACTGCAATGGCAGTGAGATCAAAACAAGTCAATGAGGCATCTTTGGCCACGAAGGTGTCCAGAGGTAGAATCTGACACTACGTAAAAAATAATAATGCAGTCAAATCAACTTTTTTGTTAATCTTTGACATATCCAAGACTCTAATAGCCACCAAAGCCCCATCCCCCTACTCATTATTATATGGAAAATAATTGAGGTTTGTGGGTTTTTGTAATAAATAATTAAAATATTGAAACAGGCATTGAATGGGTTAAAATCCTGAAAACGATTGAATGTTTGGTAGTTTTGAGTACGTTAGAAGTTGTTTAAGTGATTCATGGGGAAAAAAGTAAAATAAAATATTGATGTATGATCATTTAATAGCAGTTTTTTGGGGCGTGTACATTTTTGCCACGAAGGTGTCCAGAGGTGCAAAGTGCATCACGAGAGTATACAAAACATGTAAGAGTAAATGACAATGGATTAAAAAAATGTGACTCATAGTTTCCCCACAGCAGCAGACGCACATTCATGACGTCCGCTGGCGCATCATAAACACATCGGAAAGTGAAAGTGCAGTCGGATTCTCTAAAGTACCGCAGTCTCTTCTCCTAAGTCCTTTTGAATTCTCCTATCCACTATCCCTTAACCCCGTGACGTTTCACTCAGAGGTCAAGGGATAGACGATAGGAGCTGATTTTTGGACTATTGGACCGCAACCAGAGCGACACAGAGACACACACACACACACACACACACACACACACACACACACACACACACACACACACACACACACAGAGAGACACACACACACACAAACACACACACCACACACACACAGAGACACACACAAACACACACACACACACACACACACACACACACACACACAGAGACACACACGCACACACACACACACACACACACACACACACACACACAGAGACACACACACACACACACACACACACACACAGAGACACACACACACACACACACACACACACACACACACAGACACACACACACACACACACACACACACACACACACACACAGCATTGATTTTTCTCAGCTCTCTGCAGCTACAGAAATGTTCAAAAACTACAAAATAAAAAAACTATTTCTATTTTCTCACTGAAGATTTTTGATATTCTTGTAGAAACATCAGAGTTTAAAGGAAGTTGAAAGGTCAGGGAGTGCACGGAACATCTTGTTTTTCAGCAACAACACCACAGCACCTTATAACTCTTAAAAACTGCATCCATAGGGCTTTAATGCATTAATACAGATCTTCCTTCATCCCTTTAATGTGTGCTTTACAGTTAAAGGGTCCTTAAAACCACGATGTCAAAAGTTCATATCCTTCATCTTCCATTCATTGGTTGTATGATAAATTCATAAGACGGCCTTTAAAGAGTCCTCTCCTGCTGATGTTCAGGTGTATATCAGTGTGTAGTGTCTCTACTTTAAAGAGTCCTCTCCTGCTGATGTTCAGGTGTATATCAGTATGTAGTGTCTCTACTTTAAAGAGTCCTCTCCTGCTGATGTTCAGGTGTATATCAGTATGTAGTGTCTCTACTTTAAAGAGTCCTCTCCTGCTGATGTTCAGGTGTATCAGTATGTAGTGTCTCTACTTAAAGAGTCCTCTCCTGCTGATGTTCAGGTGTATATCAGTATGTAGTGTCTCTACTTTAAAGAGTCCTCTCCTGCTGATGTTCAGATGTATATCAGTATGTAGTGTCTCTACTTTAAAGAGTCCTCTCCTGCTGATGTTCAGGTGTATATCAGTATGTAGTGTCTCTACTTTAAAGAGTCCTCTCCTGCTGATGTTCAGGTGTATATCAGTATGTAGTGTCTATACTTTAAAGAGTCCTCTCCTGCTGATGTTCAGGTGTATATCAGTATGTAGTGTCTCTACTTTAAAGAGTCCTCTCCTGCTGATGTTCAGGTGTATATCAGTATGTAGTGTCTCTACTTTAAAAAGTCCTCTCCTGCTGATGTTTAGGTGTATATCAGTATGTAGTGTCTCTACTTTAAAGAGTCCTCTCCTGCTGATGTTCAGGTGTATATTAGTATGTAGTGTCTCTACTTTAAAGAGTCCTCTCCTGCTGATGTTCAGGTGTATATCAGTATGTAGTGTCTCTACTTTAAAGAGTCCTCTCCTGCTGATGTTCAGGTGTATATCAGTATGTAGTGTCTCTACTTTAAAGAGTCCTCTCCTGCTGATGTTCAGGTGTATATCAGTATGAAGTGTCTCTACTTTAAAGAGTCCTCTCCTGCTGATGTTCAGGTGTATATCAGTATGTAGTGTCTCTACTTTAAAAAGTCCTCTCCTGCTGATGTTTAGGTGTATATCAGTATGTAGTGTCTCTACTTTAAAGAGTCCTCTCCTGCTGATGTTCAGGTGTATATTAGTATGTAGTGTCTCTACTTTAAAGAGTCCTCTCCTGCTGATGTTCAGGTGTATATCAGTATGTAGTGTCTCTACTTTAAAGAGTCCTCTCCTGCTGATGTTCAGGTGTATATCAGTATGTAGTGTCTCTACTTTAAAGAGTCCTCTCCTGCTGATGTTCAGGTGTATATCAGTATGAAGTGTCTCTACTTTAAAGAGTCCTCTCCTGCTGATGTTCAGGTGTATATCAGTGTGTAGTGTCTCTACTTTAAAGAGTCCTCTCCTGCTGATGTTCAGGTGTATATCAGTATGTAGTGTCTCTACTTTAAAGAGTCCTCTCCTGCTGATGTTCAGGTGTATATCAGTATGTAGTGTCTCTACTTTAAAGAGTCCTCTCCTGCTGATGTTCAGGTGTATATCAGTATGAAGTGTCTCTACTTTAAAGAGTCCTCTCCTGCTGATGTTCAGGTGTATATCAGTATGTAGTGTCTCTACTTTAAAGAGTCCTCTCCTGCTGATGTTCAGGTGTATATCAGTATGTAGTGTCTCTACTTTAAAGAGTCCTCTCCTGCTGATGTTCAGGTGTATATCAGTATGAAGTGTCTCTACTTTAAAGAGTCCTCTCCTGCTGATGTTCAGGTGTATATCAGTGTGTAGTGTCTCTACTTTAAAGAGTCCTCTCCTGCTGATGTTCAGGTGTATATCAGTATGTAGTGTCTCTACTTTAAAGAGTCCTCTCCTGCTGATGTTCAGGTGTATATCAGTATGTAGTGTCTCTACTTAAAGAGTCCTCTCCTGCTGATGTTCAGGTGTATATCAGTATGAAGTGTACTTTAAAGAGTCCTCTCCTGCTGATGTTCAGGTGTATATCAGTATGTAGTGTCTCTACTTTAAAGAGTCCTCTCCTGCTGATGTTCAGTGTGTATATCAGTATGTAGTGTCTCTACTTTAAAGAGTCCTCTCCTGCTGATGTTCAGGTGTATATCAGTATGAAGTGTCTCTACTTTAAAGAGTCCTCTCCTGCTGATGTTCAGGTGTATATCAGTGTGTAGTGTCTCTACTTTAAAGAGTCCTCTCCTGCTGATGTTCAGGTGTATATCAGTATGTAGTGTCTCTACTTTAAAGAGTCCTCTCCTGCTGATGTTCAGGTGTATATCAGTATGTAGTGTCTCTACTTTAAAGAGTCCTCTCCTGCTGATGTTCAGGTGTATATCAGTATGTAGTGTCTCTACTTTAAAGAGTCCTCTCCTGCTGATGTTCAGGTGTATATCAGTATGTAGTGTCTCTACTTTAAAGAGTCCTCTCCTGCTGATGTTCAGGTGTATATCAGTATGTAGTGTCTCTACTTTAAAGAGTCCTCTCCTGCTGATCATCAGGTGTATATCAGTATGTATTGTCTCTACTTTAAAGAGTCCTCTCCTGCTGATGTTCAGGTGTATAAAGAAATGTTTACACAACAATAAATCACTCTAATAATAATATTGATAAATTATATTTTTATAGAGATTTACCCATCAATCAATAGGCATGGATTGATGGGTAAATCTCAATTATTAAAACATTTGTAACGACTTTTGACAGATTTCCGGTGAGAAAGGGCGTCAGGTGAGAAAGGGCGTCAGGTGAGAAAGGGCGTCAGGTGAGAAAGGGCATCAGGTGAGAAAGGGTCAGGTGAGAAAGGGCGTCAGGTGAGAAAGGGCGTCAGGTGAGAAAGGGCGTCAGGTGAGAAAGGGCGTCAGGTGAGAAAGGGTCAGGTGAGAAAGGGTCAGGTGAGAAAGGGCGTCAGGTGAGAAAGGGGTCAGGTGAGAAAGGGCGTCAGGTGAGAAAGGGCGTCAGATCCAGTCCCCATAAAGGAGAATATAAATACAGATAATGTGCAGAATCAGTGTTATCCATCATATTAAAGTCTTAAATCAGCGGGGGGACGTCGGGGTCGTCCACAAACCCGTCAGAAAAGCAGCGTTCATCGGCTTCTGGAGGCGGAGCTTCCTGATGTTTGAGGCTCCGCACGATGTTCAGATCGACCGCCGTGTGTTTGCTCGGGTCGACTTCCAGACGCTCAGGAACTTTATTTAACTTCCTGTGAACAACAAGAGGAGGAAATATATCAAAGTCAAACTACTCCAGTCGGACTTTTGTCTCTTTCCGTTAACCGCCAAGTGGGAACTAAGTTTTTGTACGTTTATGTGTTTCTCTTATTTTCCTACGATACTGTTACGATTGGCTGTGAATAAGAAAATATGAAGGACAGACCATTTTGAGAAAGGGGCAGGTAGATAAGATATTTTTACAGATGGACACGAATATGGAATTGTGAATTTCGCACGAAGATGGCCCCGAACTTGGTCAACAGCCAAGCAACAGCCGAAGCAAGTACGATGCCTACAGAAGGCCACGCGATGGCACCCGAACCACACACTCCGTCATGTTGTTTCCATAGCAACAACAACTTCCTGTCAACGCGTAAACTCTGATCTGCAAGGAAACATTGCAAACCGTGGTCCCATCTCGATGTCATCGTACTACAATCGACGGCATTGCGAGGGCTTCACGTAGTCGTGTTGCCTTCCTAAGACAATCGGGCAGCTTCTTGTTTCCTTCGTATTGTCTTCGTGAGGCGAAAAATGCCCGATGGCACCGATGATCACACGAAGTAAAGACGAAGTAAAGACGAAGATGACACGATTTGACAAGATGCCCTCACGATGGCCTTACGAAGGGCAAAATTGACACACAAATTCAACACGAAAATGAACCTTCGCAAGGTCCTTCGGCAATTTTTGGCATGCCAAAGATTTTGCCACCGCTCACGAAGTTTCTGCCGGAGCCTGAGAAACTCCACCGGCGGTCATACGATGGCTTAAGATGCCCTCACGAATGGCCCGATGTTACGATCAGAGCCGAATTTGAACATTTCCTTTATCGTGTGTCAATTTCGGGACAGTGTGACGCGGGCTTTACAAAATGCATTCAGGATAAGGGCTCATTCCTATGCACTTATTTTATATTTTGTACAGTTGAAAATATTGGTTTTCAACGATAGATGTTGGTACTAAAATGATCTGCATTTCTCTCTGATCTTGCACACATTTGAACAGGAATTTGAAATGTACTTTCTTTAATCCTCCCCATCTCTTCGCAGTGTGCTTTCATCACGTAATCCTGCAAACATCTACGGGGGAAACCAAAGTGGATTTATGTTCCTGAGAGAGATTGGACATACTGTCTCTGACATCTGGTCATCTGTTACTTCACACCTCCAGAGGAGCTTGATATATACGTCCGGATGTAATTTAACACCAGAGCCGGGATGCAAATATGCCGCCGTGTCATATTTATAGTCTGCACATCATAAATAAATATAAATATATATCAGCTCCTATATTCACCTTGTGCTCTCTGTCTCTGCAGCAAACATTACAGAAAGATATTACAAGAGATTCAGAGGTGGAAGAAGTACTCAGACCTTTCACTTAATACTACTAAATGCTTTGGGTAAGCTCCTGCATTCAAAATCTACTTAAGATCAAAAGTAAACGTACTTGTTTTGCAGAATCATATGAAATGACTGGATTGTGTGTGTGTGTGGTGTGTGTGGTGTGTGTGTGGTGGTGTGTGTGTGTGTGTGTGGTGTGTGTGTGTGTGTGTGTGTGTGTGTGTGTGGTGTGTGTGTGGTGTGTGTGTGTCCTGCAAAGAGTGATTCATTGGTAAATGGCCTTCAGGGTGCATCTGGTTTAATAGAAACACACTGTGGTGTAAAATGGAGGAGATGAGGAGGAGGAGGAGGAGGAAGAGGAGGAGGAGGGG
>JAAKFY010000004.1:4796979-4855123 GCA_011823955.1 Dissostichus mawsoni | reverse complement strand
GAGGAAGAGGGCGAGGAGGAGGAAGAAGAAGAGGAGGAGGGGGAAGAAGAGGAGGAGGGGGAAGAGGAGGAGGAAGAGGAGGAAGAGGAAGAGGAGGAAGAGGAGGATGAGGAAGAGGAGGAAGAGGCCGAGGAGGAGGAGGAAGAGGAGGGGGAAGAGGAAGAGGAGGAGGAAGAGGAGGAGGAAGAGGAGGATGAGGAAGAGGGCGAGGAAGAGGAGGAGGAGGAGGAGGAGGAAGAGGAGGAGGAGGAAGATGAGGAAGAGGAGGAGGAGGAAGAGGAAGAGGAGGATGAGGAGGAAGAGGAAGAGGAGGAGGAAGAGGAGGAGGAAGAGGAGGATGAGGAAGAGGATGAGGAAGAGGGCGAGGAGGAGGAGGAGGAGGAAGAGGAGGAGGAGGAGGACGAGGAGGAGGAGGAAGAGGAGGAGGAGGAGGAGGAAGAGGAAGAACTGGTTTCTGTTTTTAGGCCCCGTCCACACGAAACCGATTTCGAACCGAAGTCGATTTCAAAAAGTCTTCCGTCTCGAAATCGCTGGAGACGCTGGAGGCGCTGTAGTACATATGCCGGGCCTGTAAGTGGCGCTAACTTCCGCCACAAAATACACCAAAAGCAGCGAAGAAGACCCCAGAGCATGGGCACAAACACGAGCTGTAGATTTTGCACTAACATCTGCATAATGGTCAGTAGCATCTGGAGCACGAACGCGACCCTGTGATCCGCCATTGTTGTGTTGTTGTTGGCAAAACGCCTCAGCAATGACGCGGGTGTGAGCAGGAGAGGCGGGGAGAGTCGGCTCCGTGTCGGCTCCGTGTCGGCCTCGTGTCGGCTCCGTGTCGGCCTCGTGTCGGCTCCGTGTCGGCTCCGTGTCGGCCCCGTGTCGGCTCCGTGTCGGCTCCGTGTCGGCCTCGTGTCGGCCTCGTGTCGGCTCCGTGTCGGCCTCGTGTCGGCCTCTGTCGGCCTCGTGTCGGCCCCGTGTCGGCTCCGTGTCGGCCTCGTGTCGGCCCCGTGTCGGCTCCGTGTCGGCTCCGTGTCGGCCTCGTGTCGGCCCCGTGTCGGCTCCGTGTCGGCCTCGTGTCGGCTCCGTGTCGGCCTCGTGTCGGCTCCGTGTCGGCTCGTGTCGGCTCCGTGTCGGCCTCGTGTGGACGACCCGTCTATACGATAGAGAACGTTAGCGGATACAACTGAAATCGTCTCCGTGTGGACGGGGCCTTAGAGGTTAACAATAGACAAGATGTCCAAACAGCACATTAAAGAAACCATATCCAACTTGTTGGGGTGTTCCCTCTCCTGTAGTGTGTTCTAGGTGTTAGTGCATGTCAATGGTCTGCAGAGGCTAAAATCCCTGAGTTCCCAGGGACTCAAATATGAATATAAATAGATAAAGAGTTGACCCTGACCTTTGAAAGCCACTCTAACCCCGACTGGAGCTGCAGATCAGCTCTGATGTTCCATCTCATCAGACATCTACACCTAAAGGTAAATCCATTTCAACCTGAACACGGCCTTCAGACTGCATATAGAGTGTGTGTGTGTGTGTGTGTGTGTGTGTGTGTGTGTGTGTGTGTGTGTGTGTGTGTGTGTGTGTGTGTGTGTGTGTGTGTGTGTTGTGTGTGTGTGTGTGTGTGTGCCCTGATATATTTGATTCCCCGTCTATGTAATATCATTTGTGGAACCAAATAAAGTATTCAAATGTGTGTGTGTGTCTTGCTGGTAAAGGTTATCTGGTGTTTGGTGATACTGTGTGTGTGAGAGATACTGTGTATAATATACTGTGTGTGTGTGTGTGTGTGTGTTGTGTGTGTGTGTGTGTGTGTGTGTGTGTGTGTGTGTGTGTGTGTGTGTGTGTGTGTGGTGTGTGTGTGTGTGTGTGTGTTAGCCCGGGGTCAAAGGTCGCACCCTAATCATGTTCGAATCATGATATAACCCCGTCCCCCGTCACCTTGCCGCGGAGCAGGAGCAGCTTAGCATTTTTATTGAATGTTTAATTTGAGGGTCTTTACGTGTTTGATGGCCGGCTGAAGGACAAGGAGCGCGGTCGTAAAAATGGAAATGATGATGATGGAAATGATGATGAAGATGAAGATGAAGATGAGGAGACAAACGTACCTCCAGGCAAGGAGAGGAAACTGTGTTCTGATAAACTGCAGATTATTGTGGTCATCGAAGTCTTACCACGTTACACAAAGCACGACATTTCACAACATTACTGGGTTTGACCTTCAGGGCCACCGTAGAAATACTAATATACCAATAATACTTTTACACGTTGTGTCATGTGACATGTTGTGCTTACTGTGTGTGAGATACTGTATATAATACAGTGTGTGTGTGTGTGTGTGTGTGTGTGTGTGTGTGTGTGTGTGTGTGTGTGTGTGTGTGTGTGTGTGTTTGTGTGATACTGTATATAATACTGTGTGTGTGTGTGTGTGTGTGTGTGTGTGTGTGTGTGTGTGTGTGTGTGTGTGTGTGTGTGTGTGAGATACAGTGTATAATATAGAGTGTGTGTGTGTCTGTGATACTATGTGTAATATACTGAGTGTGTGTGCGAGATGCTGGGTGTGTAATACTGTGTGTGTGAGATAATGTGTATAATATACAATGTGTGTGATACTGTATATAGTATAATGTGTGTGTGATACTGTATATAGTATAATGTGTGTGTGTGATACTGTGTGTATAATACACTATGTGTGTGATACTGTGTGTATAATACACTATGTGTGTGATACTGTGTGTGATACTGTGTGTGTGATACTGTGTGTGTGATACTGTGTGTGATACTGTGTGTATAATAAACAGTGTGTGTGATACTGAGTGTGTGACACTGTGTGTGATACTGTGTGTGTGATACTGTGTGTATAATACACTGTGTGTGTGATACGTGTGTGTGATACTGTGTGTATAATAAACAGTGTGTGTGATACTGAGTGTGTGACACTGTGTGTGATACTGTGTGTATAATAAACAGTGTGTGTGATACTGTGTGTGTGATACTGAGTGTGTGACACTGTGTGTGTGATAAACAGTGTGTGTCTTCCTGGTTAGGGTTATCTGGTGTTTGGTCGTTAGCGAGAGAGCGCTATCGACACTCTGCTGATAAAGTGAATCATGCTCAGTGTTTAATATACAACAGGAACCTGTAATCAGGACAACAGGGACCTGATAACACACACTTCAATGTGTGTGTATCCAAGGCCAAACAAACACACACACTTGACTCTGAAACAACACACACACACACACACACACACACACACACACGCCTGCAGTGTGGCTCTCTTTACGCCTCATTAACTGCTTACCACCAGAAACATACATAGGATTGCAATTTCTATTCTTTTCTAGGTTATTTGAATAATCCTTTGTGTATAAAATGTCAGAAAACTGTGAAAAATGTCAGTACCAGTTTCAAAAGGTGGTTTATAAGTCTTCTAAGTTCAAAACCATAACATGTGTTTATTTAAAAGAGTTTAAAACAGAGAAAAGAGAGGCTGAAAACAGCATGATTATCACTTCATCGATTAATCCGTTAATTAAGTGGTGATTTTCTTTTTACAGCAAAAGTCCTGCATTCAAAATGTTCCTCAAGTCAAAGTATAAAAGTATTCTCATCAAAATATAGTGAAAGTAGAAGTACTCAGATCTTGACTTGAGTAAAAGTAGAAGTACTCAGATCTTGTAATTGAGTAAAAGTAGAAGTACTCAGATCTTGTAATTGAGTAAAAGTAGAATTACTCAGATCTTGTAGTAAAAGTAGAAGTACTCAGATCTTGTAGTAAAAGTAGAAGTACTCAGATCTTGTACTTGAGTAAAAGTAGAAGTACTCAGATCTTGTACTTGAGTAAAAGTAGAAGTACTCAGATCTTGTACTTGAGTAAAAGTAGAATTACTCAGATCTGTACTTGAGTAAAGTAGAATTACTCAGATCTTGTACTTGAGTAAAAGTAGAAGTACTCAGATCTTGTAGTAAAAGTAGAAGTACTCAGATCTTGTACTTGAGTAAAAGTAGAATTACTCAGATCTTGTAGTAAAAGTAGAAGTACTCAGATCTTGTACTTGAGTAAAAGTAAAATTACTCAGATCTTGTAGTAAAAGTAGAAGTACTCAGATCTTGTACTTGAGTAAAAGTAGAAGTACTCAGATCTTGTACTTGAGTAAAAGTAGAATTACTCAGATCTTGTACTTGAGTAAAAGTAGAAGTACTCAGATCTTGTAATTGAGTAAAAGTAGAAGTACTCAGATCTTGTACTTGAGTAAAAGTAGAAGTACTCAGATCTTGTACTTGAGTAAAAGTAGAAGTACTCAGATCTTTTAATTGAGTAAAAGTAGAAGCACTCAGATCTTGTACTTGAGTAAAAGTAGAAGTACTCAGATCTTGTAGTAAAAGTAGAAGTACTCAGATCTTGTACTTGAGTAAAAGTAAAATTACTCAGATCTTGTAGTAAAAGTAGAAGTACTCAGATCTTGTACTTGAGTAAAAGTAGAAGTACTCAGATCTTGTAGTAAAAGTAGAATTACTCAGATCTTGTACTTGAGTAAAAGTAGAAGTACTCAGATCTTGTACTTGAGTAAAAGTAGAATTACTCAGATCTTGTACTTGAGTAAAAGTAGAAGTACTCAGATCTTGTAATTGAGTAAAAGTAGAAGTACTCAGATCTTGTACTTGAGTAAAAGTAGAAGTACTCAGATCTTGTACTTGAGTAAAAGTAGAAGTACTCAGATCTTTTAATTGAGTAAAAGTAGAAGCACTCAGATCTTGTACTTGAGTAAAAGTAGAAGTACTCAGATCTTGTAGTAAAAGTAGAAGTACTCAGATCTTTTAATTGAGTAAAAGTAGAAGTACTCAGATCTTGTAATTGAGTAAAAGTAGAAGTACTCAGATCTTGTACTTGAGTAAAAGTAGAATTACTCAGATCTTGTACTTGAGTAAAAGTAGAACTACTCAGATCTTGTAGTAAAAGTAGAAGTACTCAGATCTTGTACTTGAGTAAAAGTAGAATTACTCAGATCTTGTAGTAAAAGTAGAAGTACTCAGATCTTGTACTTGAGTAAAAGTAGAAGTACTCAGATCTTGTAGTAAAAGTAGAATTACTCAGATCTTGTACTTGAGTAAAAGTAGAAGTACTCAGATCTTGTAGTAAAAGTAGAAGTACTCAGATCTTGTACTTGAGTAAAAGTAGAATTACTCAGATCTTGTAGTAAAAGTAGAATTACTCAAATCTTGTACTTGAGTAAAAGTAGAAGTACTCAGATCTTGTACTTGAGTAAAAGTAGAAGTACTCAGATCTTGTAATTGAGTAAAAGTAGAAGTACTCAGATCTTGTACTTGAGTAAAAGTAGAAGTACTCAGATCTTGTACTTGAGTAAAAGTAGAAGTACTCAGATCTTGTACTTGAGTAAAAGTAGAAGTACTCAGATCTTGTACTTGAGTAAAAGTAGAAGCACTCAGATCTTGTACTTGAGTAAAAGTAGAAGTACTCAGATCTTTAGTAAAAGTAGAAGTACTCAGATCTTGTACTTGAGTAAAAGTAGAAGTACTCAGATCTTGTACTTGAGTAAAATAGAAGTACTCAGGTCTTGTACTTGAGTAAAAGTAGAAGTACTCAGATCTTGTACTTGAGTAAAAGTAGAAGTACTCAGGTCTTGTACTTGAGTAAAAGTAGAAGTACTCAGATCTTGTACTTGAATAAAAGTAGAAGTACTCAGATCTTGTACTTGAGTAAAAGTAGAAGTACTCAGATCTTGTACTTGAGTAAAAGTAGAAGTACTCAGATCTTGTACTTAGTAAAAGTAGAAGTACTCAGATCTTGTACTTGAATAAAAGTAGAAGTACTCAGATCTTGTACTTCAGTAAAAGTAGAAGTACTCAGATCTTGTACTTAGTAAAAGTAGAAGTACCAGAGTGTAGGAATACTCTGTTTCAGTAAAAGTCCTGCATTCAAAATGTTCCTCAAATGAAAGTAGAAAAGTATTATCATCAAAATATAGTGAAAGTAGCGACAGTAAAAGTAGTCATTGTGCAGATTGGTCCATTTCAGAATAATATATCTCATATGTTTTATAATGATTGATCATGAAAGTGTTCTCAAAGCTGGTAAAGGTGCAGCTAGTTTGAATGACTTTGTATACTGCAGGGTAGCTTGAGGATTTACTCCAGGTGGAACTAAAGTCTGATTTAACACTTGGTTATATTTCACATCTGTGAAGTAACTAAAGGGATTAAATACATGTAGTGGAGTAGAAGTACACCATGTACCTCTGAACTGTGGTGGGGTAGAAGTACACAGTAGCATCACATGTAAATACTCAAGTAAAGTACAAGTACGCAAGATTGCACTTCAATAAATGTACTTAGTGACTTTACACCTCTGAATATATGTGCTTACTTTGAACAAACATAGTGTTTTAATAGTAAAATGAAGAATATAATGAAGTCACCATCTGACAAGACTAACATGGAAACAGGTTTTAAAGAGATTTAGACGCTGTGTTATGAAACACATTATTGCCCCAAACGCTATAACATGTGCAGAATATCATATTTTACCTTTTATCGTCCTCTTGCGAGCCGACGCGTTTCTGTTGAGGCGCTATGGGCGGACGTGGGACTTTCTTTGTGACTTTGATTTCACCTTCAGCCTAAAAGAGAGGAAGAAACGTGATTTATTATTGGTAGCGTCTGCAAACAGCCATCACGCTTTTATTCTGAAAGTTGACTGTGGAGCGTCGGAGCCATATGGAGGATTAACAGTCTGCAGAATCAGCACCTGTCTCTTTATAGACTCCATAAAGAAACCCTTCATTAAAGCTCAGAGAACAGAACGTCTCGTCCTCGCTGGCAGGAGCAAAGCAATCACAGAATAAATCCATCAGTTAGATTTAACAGAGATCTCTAAAGGATCGCTTTCAAGAGAATAATCAGGTTTTGGCATATTTTTTAATCCTGCAAGTTTAATTAGTCTATGATGTCGCTAAGAGTGACGTACACAGCTGAGAGACCAGGGGACACTAAAGAGTGACGCACACAGCTGGGAGACCAGGGGACACTAAAGAGAGACGCACACAGCTGGGAGACCAGGGGACACTAAAGAGAGACGCACACAGCTGGGAGACCAGGGGACACTAAAGAGAGACGCACACAGCTGGGAGACCAGGGGACACTAAAGAGTGACGCACACAGCTGGGAGACCAGGGGACACTAAAGAGAGACGAACACAGCTGGGAGACCAGGGGACACTAAAGAGAGACGCACACAGCTGGGAGACCAGGGGACACTAAAGAGTGACGCACACAGCTGGGAGACCAGGGGACACTAAAGAGTGACGCACACAGCTGGGAGACCAGGGGACACTAAAGAGAGACGCACACAGCTGGGAGACCAGGGGATACTAAAGAGTGACGCACACAGCTGGGAGACCAGGGGACACTAAAGAGAGATGCACACAGCTGGGAGACCAGGGGACACTAAAGAGAGACGCACACAGCTGGGAGACCAGGGGATACTAAAGAGTAACGCACACAGCTGGGAGACCAGGGGACACTAAAGAGAGACGCACACAGCTGAGAGACCAGGGGACACTAAAGAGTGACGCACACAGCTGGGAGACCAGGGGACACTAAAGAGTGACGCACACAGCTGGGAGACCAGGGGACACTAAAGAGTGACGCACGCAGCTGGGAGACCAGGGGACACTAAAGAGTGACGCACACAGCTGGGAGACCAGGGGACACTAAAGAGTGACGCACACAGCTGGCAGACCAGGGGACACTAAAGAGAGACGCACACAGCTGGGAGACCAGGGGACACTAAAGAGTGACGCACACAGCTGGGAGACCAGGGGACACTAAAGAGTGACGCACACAGCTGGGAGACCAGGGGACACTAAAGAGTGACGCACACAGCTGGGATCTTGTACTTGAGTAAAAGTAGAAGTACTCAGATCTTGTACTTGAGTAAAGTAGAAGTTCTCAGATCTTGTACTTGAGTAAAGTAGAAGTACTCAGATCTTGTACTTGAGTAAAAGTAGAAGTACTCAGATCTTGTTCTTGAGTAAAAGTAGAAGTACTCAGATCTTGTACTTGAGTAAAGTAGAAGTACTCAGATCTTGTACTTGAGTAAAAGTAGAAGTACTCAGATTGTTCTTGAGTAAAAGTAGAAGTACTCAGATCTTGTACTTGAGTAAAAGTAGAAGTACTCAGATCTTGTTCTTGAGTAAAAGTAGAAGTACTCAGATCTTGTACTTGAGTAAAAGTAGAAGTACTCAGATCTTGTTCTTGAGTAAAAGTAGAAGTACCAGAGTGTAGGAATACTCAAATGTAACTCAAGTTAAAGTAGAAGAAGTATTTGCATCAAAATATAGTTAAAGTACCAAAAGCAAAAGTAGTCATTGTGCAGATTTGTAAACAACACAGAAAGGTTTAATAGTATTAATAACTACCTATAACTTATAAAGTATAGGCGCCAGCAGCCGTAAACATTCCTTTACACCTTTGGATTAAAACTCCTAAAATATAATCTGGATGTGTACCCGCGGCATGTGAGCACCAAGTGTCCGCTGGTTTGAGACCTCAGCACCGTGGAGCTGTCCGGCTTCACTTCAGCAGGCAGCAACATCTGAAATATCTGCAGAGTAAATTATTCATGACGTTAATTAGCAAGAAGAATGTTCTGATCCCGCCGTCCCACTGTGTCTAATGACTTCAATCATTAGCGGGTCTTTTTATAGCAACGCTTTCCAGAATGAGTGGAGGCAGAGGGACGAGAATAACTGGATATTAATCGCTGTCCCGTGAAGTCGTAGGAACACGATCCACACGGGAGGATAACACGGGGGTTAGAGTTAGACTTTGGAGCCTCTAGAGAGAGAGGGATTTTAGGGGAAACCGTGTGAATGTGAGATAGAGAAGAGGAATCAGAACACTCTATTTATCCTGGTGGAAATTGGGTTCCCTAAAAGTTACTTGACTTGAACTTGCCCATCCTGACTTGAGACTTAACTCGGACTTGAGCGCAAAGACTTGAGACTTACTTGTGACTTGCAAAACAATGACTTGGTCCCACCTCTGGCACATTGTAATATCCTAACTGTCCTGGATCTCCAGCTGCTGTCAGGTGAGGTTTGATAAACACGCCTGCTGCTGTAAATGAGTTCATTTAGGAAGAGTTTTAAAGGCCTCAGTTGATGTATCGCTGCGTATATCACCCCACCCGTCCAATCAGGCTGACCCCTGGCATAAAACAAGCATCCATAAATACGCTAACAGCTTGACGTGACATTCAGGACTTCAGACCTGCAGGGCTGTGGGTTCAGAATGTGCTGAGAGGAAACAGGACCAGAAACAAACAGGGAACACTTCTTGGATTTATGCGCGGCCAAACAGCTTTTTAATCAGGCTTAAAGGTCGCTGTGGTCGGTTTGGAGGAGATTAAAACCCTCCACACGTTCCTTATGTTCTGCTGAGGGGAACAGCTTGAAAACGTCTCTGTCGTATCTGTCTTTCATCCTTTCTTTATAACTAATGCTGTTGATGTATTGTGATTTTAAAAAGGTGTCTTTTATCATCTGGACAACAGCTGGAAATTAGCCATGTTGGCTCAAGCTGCTCCATTTACTGTTCTTTGTGACAGTTGATATTATACTGTGTTTCATCAATATATCCCAGGTCTCAGATATATCCAGAGCCTGTCTCTGATTGGCTGAAACACCAAACAGATCATTGCAGCATTACCCATAATCCTCTCTGTTTCTGTTTTCACATGTTGATGTAGAAGAGACATGAAGAAGAGGGGACACATGTTGATGTAGAAGAGACATGAAGAAGAGGGGACACATGTTGATGTAGAAGAGACATGAAGAAGAGGGGACACATGTTGATGTAGAAGAGACATGAAGAAGAGGGGACACATGTTGATGTAGAAGAGACATGGAGAAGAGGGGACACATGTTGATGTAGAAGAGACATGAAGAAGAGGGGACACATGTTGATGTAGAAGAGACATGAAGAAGAGGGGACACATGTTGATGTAGAAGAGACATGAAGAAAAGG
Source organism: Dissostichus mawsoni (assembly GCA_011823955.1). Lineage (NCBI taxonomy): Eukaryota > Metazoa > Chordata > Actinopteri > Perciformes > Nototheniidae > Dissostichus > Dissostichus mawsoni. The sequence continues at coordinate 4,845,077 of JAAKFY010000004.1, read as the reverse complement.
GGACACTGAGATGTAGAAGAGACATGAAGAAGAGGGGACACATGGAGATGTAGAAGAGACATGAGAAGAGGGGACACATGTTGACGTAGAAGAGACATGGAGAAGAGGGGACACATGTTGATGTAGAAGAGACATGAAGAAGAGGGGACACATGTTGATGTAGAAGAGACATGGAGAAGAGGGGACACATGTTGACGTAGAAGAGACATGGAGAAGAGGGGACACATGTTGATGTAGAAGAGACATGACAAAGTGGATTTTGCATAGTAGGTGACCTTTAAATCTGTGCAGGTGAATGAGAGGGCTTTGTTTTAAATCCCCAAAAAGATGCTGTCTTGCCAACTACTGTCGCAGTGCCCTTGAGCAAGGACCTTCACTGGCTGCCAGAAGCTGTGGTTTAACTGGCCGACTTCCAGTATCAAACACTGACGATGCAAGTGAGCCTGGAGGACTTTCACAGAACAAACAAGGTTAAAATATGACAACAAGTGAAGAAGTCTTTTTACTGAGGGATTTTCTGACAAGCAGATGCATTTTAACATTCGTAGAACTGTGTCAAAGTTTGAAGCTAAATTGATGTGGTTAGATTTGTGTAAATGTGTGATTTGTAAACGTAAAACACCACTAATTATTTTATGTTCACACAAATATTATTGAGACAAATCTAACCCCATATGAATTCCACCGGTGTTCTGTGTGAATGACCCAGGGATTTTAGCCTCTGCAGACCATTTACATGCATTCAAACGTATAGAAGACACTACAGGGAACTAACCACAAAAAGGAGAATAGGGACCCTTTGATATTGGGATGTCAACAGTAAGAGGAACTTTCAACATGATACGACTCTTTGTGTTGAAGGATCTAAATTAATGTTTAAAGTACAACGGAAATGAATCAGCAGAAAACGGAGAGTAAATATCTCATTGGTGGAAAAAGTTACTGTGCAACAATCTGACCTTCAAACTTAAAGGGGACCTATCATGCAAAATGCACTTTTTGATGTCTTTTCTACATCAATGTGTCCCCGGTGCGTCGGGGAACTCACGCAGCGTCAGAAAATAAAACCCTCTCTCTTTTCCTCCGTACCCAAATCTTTTAAAAACGGGGGAACAACGAGCGGATACAGATTTGCGTCCGATATGACGTCATCTCGGATGGCGGACCCACAGAGAGTTGCTATCGGAAACAATGCCTGACGTGTTTTGGACGTGATCTCGCGTGTTTAAAAGCAGGAAATAAAAAAAGGAACTCACCTTGTGGTAAACCTGAGAGAGAAAAAGCATTTGAGCTCCATACTGTTTCAGAAATAATCCTTGATGTGGTTTAGAACAGGATGGCGTTTTATCACAGCAGAATTTAACTTTATCTCCGGTAGAATTCTGATCAGGCATTAGCTCCGCCTCCTCTTTTTTTTTTTTAAGCTAAGGACCCAAAATCCGCGTTTCTCTAACAGGGCTGCAAAAGAGGGGTATGAGCAGGATGAGGCATGGCTACCACGGGGGGTCTGTTTGGGATTTGAAGCACAGACGTTGTTTGTATAGGTATGGCCCTACAATATATGTTTCCAATATAGCATAATAGGTCCCCTTTAAGATGTGTGTCTCTGCCCTTTGAGATGTTAAAAAACCTGAATGAATGCTTTTATGTTTGTTGGAAATTTCAGGGCTGAGGATGAATATACAATGAAGTGTCTCATCCATAAGGTTACAAGTTAATCATTCGTTTCTATCTTTATTTATCTGCTTTTGTTTGTTTTCTCTTCATGCAACGGTCTGCATCGTGCACGCTAACATGAAGAGCAACATGTTCATTAATGGGCATTGTCTCTCTTAAATATATATATAACTATATAACTCTTCACCCTTCAGTAAAGTGAACTGAGAACTTCCACACCAACATGTGCAAAATAAATACCATCGCCATCATTACAAAACACTCGCTGCTATATAACATGTGCAATATAGTATTATTATTATTGGTGTTTCAGCCAATCGGAGACAGGCTCTGGATATATCTGAGACCTGTGATATATTGATGAAAAACAGTATAATAGGGGACCTTTAAATGAATACAAATACAGCGTACCTTTCCCTTGACGTTGACTCTGGCGTACGTTGTCTGAATATCCACGTCGATCAGAGAGGAGTCCATGTGTCTGTGAGAGGAATGGAGGTGGAGGCGAGTTTAATGATAATATGCCATAACTCTAAATAACAAATCACCTCTGGCTGGAAGAGAACTGGATTCTCACTGTACATTTTATTGTATATGTAATTGAATATTCCATTCCATGCACACTTGATGTAAATAATATCCTGCTTATATTGTGTTCACAGAAAACTGACCTTTCAACAGTGTTTTTATTTGTCAGACAGTTTCATCTGTATATTTTTCTTACTCTCTAATGCTGGTTTATTTCTATTTCTTTTGAGATGTTTATATTTTAGAATTGTTTATTTCTACTCTTTTAATTTGTTGTTATGTGGAATGCCTTGTTTTGTTTTATGCTGCTGCAACAAAAGAAATTCCAAAATTGGGATTAATAAAGTAGTCTTATCTTATCTTTCGTAGTGCTTCACATGAATCAGATCTACTTTAGTCATGAAGTTGAGTCGTTTGAGCAGGACTTTCAATTCTTTAAGTAATGAAGTGAAAGAGTTATTTAATTTAGATCCTTATTAATTTAAGGTAAAAATGGTGCGTTAACCCACAGAAAGGAAACACACAGCTAAGGAAAAATAACAACTGATACACTGCAAATATGTTCCGACTTTATTTGCAGTATTCGAAATTGGTTTCGGGAAAATATATATTGTTTTTTCAGAATTTTGAAATTATCAGGAACACTTTTTAATTCTTTCTTTTTTATTCCGACTTTTCTTCAAAAGATTCCGACTTTTCTTCAAAAGATTTCCGACTTCCCTTCAAAAGATTCCGACTTTTCTTCAAAAGATTCCGACTTTTCTTCAAAAATTCCAACTTTTCTTCAAAAATCCGACTTCTCTTAAAAAAGTTCGACTTTTCTTCAAAAGATTCTGACTTTTCTTCAAAAAAATCCGACTTCTCTTCAAAAGATTCCGATTTTCTTCAAAAAAATTCCAACTTTTCTCCAACAAAATCCGACTTCTCTTCAAAAAATTCCGACTTTTCTTCAAAAAATTCTGACTTTTCTTCAAAATAATCCGACTTTTCTTCTAAAAGACTTTTCTTCAAAAGAATCCGACTTTTCTTGAAAAAAAATCGACTTTCTTCAAAGAAAAATCGACTTTTCGTCAAAAGATTCCAACGATTCCGACTTTTCTTCAAAAAAATTCCGACTTTTCTTCAAAAAATTCTGACTTTTCTTCAAAAGATTCCGACTTTTCTTCAAAAATTCCGACTTTTCTTCAAAAATCTGACTTTTCTTCAAAAAATCTGACTTCTCTTCAAAAAATTCCTTCTAAAATGTTGGCTTTTTAAATTGCAAATATGGTTATAATATGAAACAAATATGAATTTGAGACTTAAAAACAGCTAAATAACCCCAAAATGTGTTAGATATTAATCAAAAATATTGATAGACATTAATATAGTATAATCTATCGGGGATTAACCAACAAACCATGCTGATGAATATCCAGTTTGGGCTCATCGTACCTGTACACTCCAGGTTTAAGATAATCGTGTTGTTCACTTCATCTTCAGTTAGAGAGAAGTCCAGCCTGTGAACGCACAGAAAGAGGAAGAGTCACAAACTGGTGAAACTGCAGAGCTGCGATCACTAAATATAGTTTATTCCTTGATGTATACAGTCTTTGAGTTTAACACAACTCAACTACCAACCTGGCTAAAACACGTTAAACTTGACATCTTAATGACACGTGTCCGTTCCTGGTTTAATGACCTCAAAGACTTGGACTATCACTCCTACACAATATTTTAGGACTTAAAAAAAAAAGCTCTAACATTACATTTTACTAGCCATTTTTTTTGTTCTGAGCAAAAAGTCAGAATTCACATTTTTTTCTCAGAATTTCGAAATGTTCAGGAAGAATTTTTTTTTTTTCTGACTATTTTTTTCTCTGAATTCGAACATTCTCAGAAAAAAATTATACATTTTTCAGAATTCTGGTTTTTTCAGAATTCGGGAAAATAATTTACTTCGGAATTTTTACGTTTTACTCTCAACTTTTTGGAGATTTGCTTGTATTCTTAAAATAAGCAACATTTTTTCGGGTAAAATATACATATATTTTTTTAATTCTAACTTTTTCTCAGAATTCAAAATGAATGTGTCCTCAGTCTTCTTCTGTACTCGCATTTCTGCTCAACATATAAATACAAAACGAGATGGAAGTTCAAACTAAACATACACATAATAAAACCTACAGCTTGAGTTCAGAGAATGGCTTTTCTTTAAGAGATATTGTTGCAGAGTAGCATCAATCTGCGAAGGTGACTTTACAAGGCATCCATGGTAAGAAGTATCAACATCACAGACATGATGTTCTGACTCTTATTGTACCTTCTGCTGTAAAGTGATGCATCATATGAAGCACATGTCAAACTCAAGGGCTTCACAAATCAATCTAGGGTCTCAGTGTGTTTGGCACACATTTTTATCTGAAGAAGATCTGATGACCTTGCATCACAGAACAGAAGTCGGCCAACATGGAAGTATCGTTTTTATAATATTTTAGGACTCAAAACAAAAGCTCTAACATTACATTGTACTAGTCTGTGTTGAAGAAAGTTGGTGAACTGGAATAACTTTAATGAAACACAACATTTTCAATAAATTGTATTTCTTGCGTAGAGAAGAGGATTTGTGATTTTTCTTTCATCTGACCAAAAGTTATTATGTTTTTGTTTTGAGCAAAAAGTCAGAATTCAGATTTGTTTTCTCCGAATTCCGAAATGTTCAGGAAGAAATACAAACAAAACAAAACAAAATTCTAATTTCGATCTAGGTTCTCAGCTCTCAGTGAGTTTGGCACACACGGTGTTATCTGAAGAAGAACCGATGACCTTGCATCACAGAACAGATGTCGGCCAACATGGAAGTATCATTTTTAGATCTGTGAAGTTGAATGCAAAGTTAATTAGTCATTTTTAGGGTTTTAGGGGAAATTGAGTTTGACACACCTGATATATACTGTAGGCCCAATTCCAAACCACACCCTACCCACTCACAACTAAATGAGGCTCCCTCCTTTCAGATGGAGGGTGTAAATACAGCAGGAACAGGAAATGCCGTAACTTTAGGTTTTAAGTTTCAAGGCTTTTATTGTCATTTGTGCATAGCTACAGTACAGTGTAGTTATGACAATGGAAATCTGAGGTCACAGGCTCCTCCTCCAACAGAGCAACTGATAAAACTGATCAAATAGTACAGGTAAATACAATAGAATAGAATAGAAAGTGCAGAATAGTCTATATGCAGTAATTGGAATTCAGGCAACAATGGTTTCAAATCAGCATCTCTTGGGCAAAAAACCTACCTTTTGTAAACCTGATGTTTATAAGGTTCTTAGTTTTTGCAACAGTCTGTAAATATACACGTCTTTATAATAAAAAGCACACATTTACCTTTTTCTAGACTAAACACAGGTCCTAATCAAGACAATATGAGGTTACCATGAAGTTGTCTTAATGTACATTATTTTATTTCATATTCTGTTCTTGGAGCTGCTGAGCATATGACAATAAAACCTTTGAATCTTGAACTATCTTGTTGTGTAATTTATCAGTTAATGTTTGCCGGAACTAGGGCTTGATAACCCACTCCCCCTCATCACTCGTTGGTTTGGAACAGACCTTAATGTGTGGGAAGTAGTGGAGTACAAATACTTCATTACTGCACTTAAGTTCATGTTTCTGGTATCAATACTTTACTCCACTACTTATTTTTCTGACGACTTTTTACTTTCTACTTCTTACATTTTGAACCCAAATACCTGTACTTTCTACTTCTTACATGTTGAACCCAAATACCTGTACTTTCTACTTCTTACATGTTGAACCCAAATACCTGTACTTTCTACTTCTTACATGTTGAACTCAAATACCTGTACTTTCTACTTCTCACTGTTGAACCCAAATACCTGTACTTTCTACTTCTTACATGTTGAACCCAAATACCTGTACTTTCTACTTCTTCCATTTTGAACCCAAATACCTGTACTTTCTACTTCTCACATGTTGAACACAAATAACTGTACTTTCTACTTCTTACATTTGAACTCAAATACCTGAACTTTCTACTTCTCACATGTTGAACCCAAATACCTGTACTTTCTACTTCTCACATGTTGAACCCAAATACCTGTACTTTCTACTTCTTACATTTTGAACCCAAATACCTGTACTTTCTACTTCTTACATGTTGAACACTAATACCTGTACTTTCTACTTCTTACATGTTGAACACTAATACCTGTACGTTCTACTTCTTACATGTTGAACACAAATACCTGTACTTTCTACTTCTTACATGTTGAACACAAATACCTGTACTTTCTACTTCTCACATGTTGAACCCAAATACCTGTACTTTCTACTTCTCACATGTTGAACCCAAATACCTGTACTTTCTACTTCTTACATGTTGAACCCAAATACCTGTACTTTCTACTTCTTACATTTTGAACTCAAATACCTGTACTTTCTACTTCTTACATTTTGAACTCAAATACCTGTACTTTCTACTTCTTACATTTTGAACTCAAATACCTGTACTTTCTACTTCTTCCATTTTGAACTCAAATACCTGTACTTTCTACTTCTTCCATTTTGAGCTCAAATACCTGTACTTTCTACTTCTTACATTTTGAACCCAAATACCTGTACTTTCTACTTCTTACATGTTGAACCCAAATACCTGTACTTTCTACTTCTTACATGTTGAACCAAATACCTGTACTTTCTACTTCTTCCATTTTGAACCCAAATACCTGTACTTTCTACTTCTTCCATGTTGAACACAAATACCTGTACTTTCTACTTCTTCCATGTTGAACACAAATACCTGTACTTTCTACTTCTCACATGTTGAACACAAATACCTGTACTTTCTACTTCTTACATTTTGAACTCAAATACCTGAAATTTCTGCTTCTCACATGTTGAACCCAAATACCTGTACTTTCTACTTCTCACATGTTGAACCCAAATACCTGTACTTTCTACTTCTTACATGTTGAACACTAATACCTGTACGTTCTACTTCTTACATGTTGAACACAAATACCTGTACTTTCTACTTCTTACATGTTGAACACAAATACCTGTACTTTCTACTTCTCACATGTTGAACCCAAATACCTGTACTTTCTACTTCTCACATGTTGAACCCAAATACCTGTACTTTCTACTTCTTACATGTTGAACCCAAATACCTGTACTTTCTACTTCTTACATTTTGAACTCAAATACCTGTACTTTCTACTTCTTCCATTTTGAACTCAAATACCTGTACTTTCTACTTCTTACATTTTGAACCCAAATACCTGTACTTTCTACTTCTTACATGTTGAACCCAAATACCTGTACTTTCTACTTCTTACATGTTGAACCCAAATACCTGTACTTTCTACTTCTTCCATTTTGAACCCAAATACCTGTACTTTCTACTTCTCACATGTTGAACCCAAATACCTGTACTTTCTACTTCTTACATGTTGAACCCAAATACCTGTACTTTCTACTTCTTACATTTTGAACTCAAATACCTGTACTTTCTACTTCTTCCATTTTGAACTCAAATACCTGTACTTTCTACTTCTTACATTTTGAACCCAAATACCTGTACTTTCTACTTCTTACATGTTGAACCCAAATACCTGTACTTCCTACTTCTTCCATTTTGAACCCAAATACCTGTACTTTCTACTTCTCACATGTTGAACACAAATACCTGAACTTTCTACTTCTCACATGTTGAACCCAAATACCTGTACTTTCTACTTCTTACATTTTGAACACAAATACCTGTACTTTCTACTTCTTACATTTTGAACACAAATACCTGTACTTTCTACTTCTTACATTTTTAACTCAAATACCTGAACTTTCTACTTCTTACATGTTGAACTCAAATACCTGAACTTTCTACTTCTTACATGTTGAACACAAATACCTGTACTTTCTACTTCTTACATGTTGAACCCAAATACCTGTACTTTCTACTTCTTACATGTTGAACCCAAATACCTGTACTTTCTACTTCTTACATGTTGAACACAAATACCTGTACTTTCTACTTCTTACATGTTGAACTCAAATACCTGAACTTTCTACTTCTTACATGTTGAACCCAAATACCTGTACTTTCTACTTCTTACATGTTGAACCCAAATACCTGTACTTTCTACTTCTTACATGTTGAACCCAAATACCTGTACTTTCTACTTCTTCCATGTTGAACACAAATACCTGTACTTTCTACTTCTTTCATGTTGAACCCAAATACCTGTACTTTCTACTTCTTCCATGTTCCAAACAGGCTGGTTCCTTTAGTCTGAATGTGTTTTGGTGGCGTGATCATTATTATTTAGAGTCATTGCGTGCCTATTGATTTGAACACGATCCGTGTATCCATCATTTCCTGGTCTTCTCTAAAGAAGAGAGGACCAATGAAAACGTTGTCATGTTGCCGTTGTTCAGCATGGAAACATTCATTAGCTAACAATGACATTATTGTTCTATTAATATAAAGGGAGGTCAGGTACTCTTTAAAACAGCTGCTAGTTATGGGTACTTTTTACTGAAGTACATTTCAAAGCCCATACTTCTTTACTTTTACTTGAGTAAAGAAGTTTATTCAGTGCTTCTACTTCTACCAGAGTATTTTTAAACACGAGTATCTGAACTTCTACTTGAGTAAAGGGTGTGTGTACCCTCTCTGTAGAACGTGCAAACGGAGGGGTAGTGTGTAGGGGGCGGTTTGGAACAGGGTCTTTGAATATATTCCTGACCTCAGTGTGTCTGCGGCTCAGATTTAAATCAGACTGGGTTTAAGGCCTTGACCCCTGGATGATGGAGGGGATTCTGGGATGGCCCCAAGCTATCAGGGCTTCCCCTCCACCGACAACCACTCCCAAATACAGCAAACCAATCAAAAAAACGAAGGCCGCCTATAAAGCAATCACACAGCACCTGGTGTTTTTTCCCCGCCTCGCTGTCAGATGGAAAAGGTAATTGAGTCTTTCAGAGAAAACCCATGACAGTTTTGAAGAACTGCGAGAGGAAACAGTTCTGGATTGGAGCCGTTTCCTTTATTATTCTTTGGGAAACAAAATTGAAGCGGTCGATTGAATGTGTTTTGCTGCACTGACTGATGTTGCTTTCTGCTGCGTTTGCTGCTTTAACTGAGTGGATCGGTCCATGTTCTACACAGTCAATCAGCTGCAACACTGCTACGTGAAAACTACTGAGATGAGATCTTACTAGTGTTGTTACTGCTGTAAAAGTACTTCTACCAAAGTATATGCAAGTTTAACCAGGAAAACTGTAAAGTAATAAAAGTATTAAAAAATGCTGTTAAACTATAATGTCTTATATCACGAGACGATTATCACGAACGCATTAAAGTAACATAATTGATGTTTTTGGTTTTGTTGCAACTTAGTAATGATTACACAGCGATATGGTTTTATAATTGACTCCAAAATAAAGTAATTGAGATCGTTAACTACTTAAAATGTTGATAGAAAAGGTTTACTTGGGCTCGTTGACGTTCATCACTCGTCCTTCAGCGGTGATCAACGTCCTCGGGGGCTTCGGCTTCTTCTCATTCCCCCTGCAGGGAAACAGCAAAGCATGATGTTAGTGTGTGTGTGGTGTGTGTGTGTGTGTGTGTGTGTGTGTGTGTGTGTGTGTGTGTGTGTGTGTGTGTGTGTGTGTGTGTGTGTGTGTGTGTGTGTGTGTGTGTGTGTGTGTGTTGTGTGATGAGGTCTTTGGGGTGAAGGAGAGAGCCATCTTTCGTCCATGAGCGATGAGCGTCCATATGAGAGACGCAACATATCTATGCAATAAAGGATTTTGCTGTAGGACACACACATGTACACACATATACACACACAAACACGCACACGCACACACACTCACACACCGACATGTTTTCACTGCTTTACACTTCTAAACATGATGAAATGTTGGAAATTTGCAGAAAATTAAGAATTAATTTAGAAATATTGTGACGTGAAGTCTGTGACCATGATGTAGTTCCTTTATAGCCCACATGAGCCCCCTTTAGCTTAGCGGTGGTGACGTGAAGTCATGTGACCATGATGTAGTTCCTTTATAGCCCAACATTAGCCACCTTTAGCTTAGCGGGGGTGACGTGAAGTCATGTGACTGTGCTGTAGTTCCTTTATAGCCCCAACATTAGCCGCCTTTAGCTTAGCGGTGGTGACGTGAAGTCATGTGACCATTATGTAGTTCCTTTATAGCCCCAACATTAGCCGCCTTTAGCTTAGCGGTGGTGACGTGAAGTCATGTGACCATTATGTAGTTCCTTTATAGCCCAACATTAGCCGCATTTAGCTTAGCGGTGGTGACGTGAAGTCATGTGACCGTGATGTAGTTCCTTTATTGCCCAACATTAGCCACCTTTAGCTTAGAGGTGGTGATGTGAAGTCATGTGACCGTGCTGTAGTTCCTTTATAGCCCAACATTAGCCGCATTTAGCTTAGCGGTGGTGACGTGAAGTCATGTGACCGTGATGTAGTTCCTTTATTGCCCAACATTAGCCACCTTTAGCTTAGCGGTGGTGACGTGAAGTCATGTGACCGTGATGTAGTTCCTTTATAGCCCAACAATAGCCACCTTTAGCTTAGCGGTGGTGACGTGAAGTCATGTGACCGTGATGTAGTTTCTTTATAGCCCAACATTAGCCAGTAGTGGAACTACATCACTCAGAGTTGGAGTATTTTAAAAGTGAAGCCTCTCAGAGCATCCTCCTGCAGACCAGTAGCTCTACAGACAAATGATTAACTGCGTTCTCTTCACCGTCTGCTATAAAGCCACTCCATTAGCCACATGCATGGAAATGCCACTTCACATATGTCCCTCTATTAGGCCCACTGAACGGCAGATGAATGAGTTTGGGGGTCGAGGCATTTAGCATCACCGACAGAATGTGACAGTGTGTGGGAAGAGTTTGGTGGAAATGTACTGAAACAAACCATTAAATAATAATGAAATTGTGAGGAAACTTTCCGTTATACTGAAATGAAGATTCTTAGAATAGGACGGTCTTTTATGGAGTTTATTGGTAGGTAACACAATGGTGATCGAGTGAGGCAGATAATTGGTGGTTATTTGTGGTTTCAATGTGTGAAATGTGAAGACTTTCAGTGTGTGTGTGTGTGTGTGTGTGTGTGTTGTGTGTGTGTGTGTGTGTGTGTGTGTGTGTGTGTGGTGTGTGTGTGTGTGTGTGTGTGTGTGTGTGTGTGTGTGTGTGTGTGTGTGTGTGTGTGTGTGTGTGTGTGTGTGTGTGAGCCAGAGGGCAAGTATCCACTTCAAAAGACCAAACCATAAGGATAATCTGTGCCTCCCAGGAAGAGATGGAGGGAGAAGCTCCCAGGAGCTTCTCCCTCCATCTCTACACTGATGTCTTATCAAGGTCACAGTGTGTGTGTCTCTGCTCCATAAAATCCTCTTCTTTAACTTTTTATTTTCTCCAAAGAGGGAGTGACAGGGCGTCTATCAAACAGCTGAGTCATGGAGACATCAGCAGTGACAGCTTTAGTGGAGTCCAGAGCTGAGGACGATCCGTTCAGACAGCTTTCAGTTAGCCATGTACGACTGAGGTCTAAATCTGCACTTTTAGTTTATCTACAAAACTACTATTGCTGAACAGAGGACTTTCAGCAAAGCCTCTGCTCGCATGTTAGAATCTCCCTGGTTCCCTCTACAAAAAGCAATGGGATATTTCAATGTGATTTCGTATTACTGGCGGCTAATGTTGGGCTATAAAGGAACTACAGCACGGTCTCATGACTATCACGTCACCACCGCTAAGCTAAAGGTGGCTAATGTTGGGCTATAAAGGAACTACAGCACGGTCACATGACTTCACGTCACCACCGCTAAGCTAAAGGAGGCTAATGTTGGGCTATAAAGGAACTACAGCACGGTCACATGACTTCACGTCACCACCGCTAAGCTAAAGGAGGCTAATGTTGGGCTATAAAGGAACTACAGCACGGTCACATGACTTCACGTCACCACCGCTAAGCTAAAGGAGGCTAATGTTGGGCTATAAAGGAACTACAGCACGGTCACATGACTTCACGTCACCACCGCTAAGCTAAAGGTGGCTAATGTTGGGCTATAAAGGAACTACAGCACGGTCACATGACTTCACGTCACCACCGCTAAGCTAAAGGAGGCTAATGTCGGGCTATAAAGGAACTACAGCACGGTCACATGACTTCACGTCACCACCGCTAAGCTAAAGGAGGCTAATGTTGGGCTATAAAGGAACTACAGCACGGTCACATGACTTCACGTCACCACCGCTAAGCTAAAGGCGGCTAATGTTGGGCTATAAAGGAACTACAGCACGGTCACATGACTTCACGTCACCACCGCTAAGCTAAAGGTGACTAATGTTGGGCTATAAAGGAACTACAGCACGGTCACATGACTTCACCACCGCTAAGCTAAAGGAGGCTAATGTTAGGCTATAAAGGAACTAAAGCACGGTCACATGACTTCACATCACCACGTCCACAACTCTAGATCTGCAACTCACAAATGGGTACGTCTAAATATGTGAAGCTCTCCAGATGAATTCATCTCTTCAAAAATGGCTTTTTTTTGCCACTGAGCCATATCCTCCCATCATATGCTATTTACCTTGAGCTATAACAGGCTCTTTTTACCCACATAATGATGTGATTAGAGTAAGACTGCAGCAGCATGTGATATTAAGATTGAAGGTATTTTCTCAACAATGACTTTAGGTTATCTAAAATCCAATGGAATAGCTTAGCATTATTCAGTGTTATCAATCAGGTTTGATGCCATGTCACTTTAGGTGTCTCATAGCTGCAGGTAAAAGAACGGCACACATTTATCAGCTGTCAGTTTCCTCCACCTCGAAGCCTCTGCTGTGTTTCAGTTCTGCAGGTCTGCTGCTCGCAGAGAGGGCAAAAGTACACACATCCTTTACTCCAGTAGAAGTACAGATACTCGTTTAAAAATACTCTGGAAAATGTAGAAGTACTGACTAAACTTCTTTACTCAAGTAAAAGTAAAGAAGTTTGGGCTTTGAAATGTACTTCAGTAAAAAGTACCCATAACTAGCAGCTGTTTTAAAGAGTACCTGACCTCCCTTTATATTAATAGAACAATAATGTAATTGTTAGCTAATGAATGTTTCCATGCTGAACAACGGCAACATGACAACGTTTTCATTGGTCCCTCTTCTTTAGAGAAGACCAGGAAATGATGGATACACGGATCGTGTTCAAATCAATAGGCACGCAATGACTCTAAATGATAATATTAGTGGAGTAAAGTACTGATACCAGAAAAATGTGCTTAAGTGCAGTGACGAAGTATTTGTACTCCAATACTTCCCACCTCTGCATTAAACAAAACTGTGTCTCCCGGCTGACCTTATCAAAGGAAATTCATCTTTCCTGACAATCCAGTGACTGCACGACTGCACGAATCACGTCAGCGCACTCTGACAGGGCGACGATAAAAACGGCAACGCCACATCACCTCGATTTTACGCTTGGATAGCATGAATGAAGGCCTGGGAATATTCTCTGGAATATGGATTGGGAAGACTTTCACTTGGTTGCGTAGAGACACTACATACTGATATACACCTGAACATCAGCTGGAGAGGACTCTTTAAAGTAGAGACACTACATACTGATATACACCTGAACATCAGCTGGAGAGGACTCTTTAAAGTAGAGACACTACATACTGATATACACCTGAACATCAGCTGGAGAGGACTCTTTAAAGTAGAGACACTACATACTGATATACACCTGAACATCAGCAGGAGAGGACTCTTTAAAGTAGAGACACTACATACTGATATACACCTGAACATCAGCAGGAGAGAACTCTTTAAAGTAGAGACACTACATACTGATATACACCTGAACATCAGCAGGAGAGGACTCTTTAAAGTAGAGACACTACATACTGATATACACCTGAACATCAGCAGGAGAGGACTATTTAAAGTAGAGACACTACATACTGATATACACCTGAACATCAGCAGGAGAGGACTCTTTAAAGTAGAGACACTACATACTGATATACACCTGAACATCAGCAGGAGAGGACTCTTTAAAGTAGAGACACTACATACTGATATACACCTGAACATCAGCAGGAGAGGACTCTTTAAAGTAGAGACACTACACACTGATATACACCTGAATATCAGCAGGAGAGGACTCTTTAAAGTAGAGACACTACATACTGATATACACCTGAACATCAGCAGGAGAGGACTCTTTAAAGTAGAGACACTACATACTGATATACACCTGAATATCAGCAGGAGAGGACTCTTTAAAGTAGAGACACTACATACTGATATACACCTGAACATCAGCAGGAGAGGACTCTTTAAAGTAGAGACACTACATACTGATATACACCTGAACATCAGCAGGAGAGGACTCTTTAAAGTAGAGACACTACATACTGATATACACCTGAACATCAGCAGGAGAGGACTCTTTAAAGTAGAGACACTACATACTGATATACACCTGAACATCAGCAGGAGAGGACTCTTTAAAGTAGAGACACTACATACTGATATACACCTGAATATCAGCAGGAGAGGACTCTTTAAAGTAGAGACACTACATACTGATATACACCTGAACATCAGCAGGAGAGGACTCTTTAAAGTAGAGACACTACATACTGATATACACCTGAACATCAGGAGAATATGTCCTCTTTAAATACCAAAGCACCGAGGACCCACAGAATGACAGGATATAAACTATTCACTTCACACAGCAAACCTCAGTCAGCGTAGAAAAAAATCTAAAATGAAATGCACAGCTTCATATCTGTCGAATCAGACATAATGCTCCTTGACTCCTTCTGTCAGACGTGTTTAAGGAGAATTAAAATGACAACAAACTCTCACGCCGCGAACAGAGAGACACAACATTAGAAGCACGTCAGCAACGTTTCTGCCCCGTAACGCTTCCTCTGAAAACGCTGCGTTTATGTCTCGTGAGTGTCATTGATTCAACCTTTACAGTTATATGTACCAGTTGTGTTAGGATGAAGTCTATATTGATGTTTGTATTACTTCTTCCATGTGTACGTTCACTCACAGGACTGAACACTATCAGCAAAGACGCTTGAAAGCCAATCCTGATGAAGACACTTGAGAAAAAATCCAATATGGATCTTTATATCGGATGATTTATACGGTGTCCAACGGGAGCTAAACTCTTCCATCAGGAGAAACGTGCGGCAGCTTCAGAAAGGATGCAGATATAAAAACCCAAAGGTTCCACATGAAGAAACATCTTCATCAACTTGACAACACATGCAGCATTTAGAGAACATTCAGCAGCTTGAGGAGACATGCATCGTTTAGAGAACATTCAGCAGCTTGAGGAGACATGCGCAGCGTTTAGAGAACATTCAGCAGCTTGAGGAGACATGCAGCGTTTACTAAAAGCTGCAGAAACCAAACGCTGAAGAAGCTCAAAACACAACGGAGACCAGGGACACTAAAGAGTGACGCACACAGCTGGGAGACCAGGGGACACTAAAGAGTGACGCACACAGCTGGGAGACCAGGGGACACTAAAGAGTGACGCACACAGCTGGAGACCAGGGGACACTAAAGAGTGACGCACACAGCTGGGAGACCAGGGGACACTAAAGAGAGATGCACACAGCTGGGAGACCAGGGGACACTAAAGAGAGACGCACACAGCTGAGAGACCAGGGGACACTAAAGAGAGACGCACACAGCTGGGAGACCAGGGCACACTAAAGAGAGACGCACACAGCTGGGAGACCAGGGCACACTAAAGAGAGACGCACACAGCTGGGAGACCAGGGGACACTAAAGAGTGACGCACACAGCTGGGAGACCAGGGGACACTAAAGAGTGACGCACACAGCTAGGAGACCAGGGGATACTAAAGAGTGACGCACACAGCTAGGAGACCTGGGGACACTAAAGAGTGACGCACACAGCTGAGAGACCAGGGGACACTAAAGAGAGACGCACACAGCTGAGAGACCAGGGGACACTAAAGAGTGACGCACACAGCTGGGAGACCAGGGGACACTAAAGAGGGACGCACACAGCTGGAGACCAGGGGACACTAAAGAGAGACGCACACAGCTGGGAGACCAGGGGACACTAAAGAGAGACGCACACAGCTGGAGACCAGGGGACACTAAAGAGTGACGCACACAGCTGGAGACCAGGGGACACTAAAGAGTGACGCACACAGCTGGAGACCAGGGGACACTAAAGAGAGACGCACACAGCTGGAGACCAGGGGACACTAAAGAGTGACGCACACAGCTGGAGACCAGGGGACACTAAAGAGAGACGCACACAGCTGAGAGACCAGGGGACACTAAAGAGAGACGCACACAGCTGGGAACCAGGGGACACTAAAGAGAGACGCACACAGCTGGAGACCAGGGGACACTAAAGAGTGACGCACACAGCTGGAGACCAGGGGACACTAAAGAGTGACGCACACAGCTGGAGACCAGGGGACACTAAAGAGTGACGCACACAGCGGGAGACCAGGGGACACTAAAGAGTGACGCACACAGCTGGAGACCAGGGGACACTAAAGAGAGACGCACACAGCTGAGAGACCAGGGGACACTAAAGAGACGCACACAGCTGGGAGACCAGGGCACACTAAAGAGAGACGCACACAGCTGGGAGACCAGGGGACACTAAAGAGAGACGCACACAGCTGGGAGACCAGGGGACACTAAAGAGTGACGCACACAGCTGGAGACCAGGGACACTAAAGAGAGACGCACACAGCGGGAGACCAGGGGACACTAAAGAGTGACGCACACAGCTGGAGACCAGGGGACACTAAAGAGAGACGCACACAGCTGAGAGACCAGGGGACACTAAAGAGAGACGCACACAGCTGGGAGACCAGGGCACACTAAAGAGAGACGCACACAGCTGGGAGACCAGGGGACACTAAAGAGTGACGCACACAGCTGGAGACCAGGGACACTAAAGAGTGACGCACACAGCTGGGAGACCAGGGGACACTAAAGAGTGACGCACACAGCTGGGAGACCAGGGGACACTAAAGAGTGACGCACACAGCTGGGAGACCAGGGGACACTAAAGAGAGACGCACACAGCTGGGAGACCAGGGGACACTAAAGAGTGACGCACACAGCTGGGAGACCAGGGGACACTAAAGAGTGACGTACACAGCTGAGAGACCAGGGGACACTAAAGAGAGACGCACACAGCTGGAGACCAGGGACACTAAAGAGAGACGCACACAGCTGGGAGACCAGGGGACACTAAAGAGAGACGCACACAGCTGGGAGACCAGGGGATACTAAAGAGTGACGCACACAGCTGGAGACCAGGGGACACTAAAGAGTGATGCACACAGCTGGAGACCAGGGGACACTAAAGAGAGACGCACACAGCTGAGAGACCAGGGGACACTAAAGAGAGACGCACACAGCTGGGAGACCAGGGGACACTAAAGAGAGACGCCACAGCTGGAGACCAGGGGACACTAAAGAGTGACGCACACAGCTGGAGACCAGGGGACACTAAAGAGTGACGCACACAGCTGGAGACCAGGGGACACTAAAGAGAGACGCACACAGCGGGAGACCAGGGGACACTAAAGAGTGACGCACACAGCTGGAGACCAGGGGACACTAAAGAGAGACGCACACAGCTGAGGACCAGGGGACACTAAAGAGAGACGCACACAGCTGGAGACCAGGGCACACTAAAGAGAGACGCACACAGCTGGGAGACCAGGGGACACTAAAGAGAGACGCACACAGCTGGGAGACCAGGGGACACTAAAGAGTGACGCACACAGCTGGGAGACCAGGGGACACTAAAGAGTGACGCACACAGCTGGGAGACCAGGGGACACTAAAGAGTGACGCACACAGCTGGGAGACCAGGGGACACTAAAGAGTGACGCACACAGCTGGGAGACCAGGGGACACTAAAGAGAGACGCACACAGCTGGGAGACCAGGGGACACTAAAGAGTGACGCACACAGCTGGGAGACCAGGGGACACTAAAGAGTGACGTACACAGCTGAGAGACCAGGGGACACTAAAGAGAGACGCACACAGCTGGAGACCAGGGGACACTAAGAGAGACGCACACAGCTGGAGACCAGGGGACACTAAAGAGAGACGCACACAGCTGGGAGACCAGGGGATACTAAAGAGTGACGCACACAGCTGGAGACCAGGGGACACTAAAGAGTGATGCACACAGCTGGAGACCAGGGACACTAAAGAGAGACGCACACAGCTGGAGACCAGGGACACTAAAGAGAGACGCACACAGCTGGAGACCAGGGGACACTAAAGAGAGACGCACACAGCTGGAGACCAGGGGACACTAAAGAGTGACGCACACAGCTGGAGACCAGGGGACACTAAAGAGTGACGCACACAGCTGGAGACCAGGGGACACTAAAGAGAGACGCACACAGCGGGAGACCAGGGGACACTAAAGAGTGACGCACACAGCTGGAGACCAGGGGACACTAAAGAGAGACGCACACAGCTGAGACCAGGGGACACTAAAGAGAGACGCACACAGCTGGGAGACCAGGGCACACTAAAGAGAGACGCACACAGCTGGGAGACCAGGGGACACTAAAGAGACGCACACAGCTGGAGACCAGGGGACACTAAAGAGTGACGCACACAGCTGGAGACCAGGGGACACTAAAGAGTGACGCACACAGCTGGGAGACCAGGGGACACTAAAGAGTGACGCACACAGCTGGGAGACCAGGGGACACTAAAGAGTGACGCACACAGCTGGAGACCAGGGGACACTAAAGAGTGACGCACACAGCTGGGAGACCAGGGGACACTAAAGAGTGACGCACACAGCTGGAGACCAGGGGACACTAAAGAGAGACGCACACAGCTGGAGACCAGGGGACACTAAAGAGTGACGCACACAGCTGGAGACCAGGGGACACTAAAGAGAGACGCACACAGCTGGAGACCAGGGGACACTAAAGAGAGACGCACACAGCTGGAGACCAGGGGACACTAAAGAGAGACGCACACAGCTGGGAGACCAGGGGACACTAAAGAGTGACGCACACAGCTGGAGACCAGGGGACACTAAAGAGAGACGCACACAGCTGGAGACCAGGGGACACTAAAGAGAGACGCACACAGCTGGAGACCAGGGGACACTAAAGAGTGACGCACACAGCTGGAGACCAGGGGACACTAAAGAGAGACGCACACAGCTGGAGAGACCAGGGGACACTAAAGAGTGACGCACACAGCTGGAGACCAGGGGACACTAAAGAGTGACGCACACAGCTGGGAGACCAGGGGACACTAAAGAGAGACGCACACAGCTGGGAGACCAGGGGACACTAAAGAGAGACGCACACAGCTGGGAGACCAGGGGACACTAAAGAGACGCACACAGCTGGGAGACCAGGGGACACTAAAGAGAGACGCACACAGCTGGGAGACCAGGGGACACTAAGAGAGACGCACACAGCTGGGAGACCAGGGGACACTAAAGAGTGACGCACACAGCTGGAGACCAGGGGACACTAAAGAGAGACGCACACAGCTGGGAGACCAGGGGACACTAAAGAGAGACGCACACAGCTGGGAGACCAGGGGACACTAAAGAGAGACGCACACAGCTGGGAGACCAGGGGACACTAAAGAGACGCACACAGCTGGGAGACCAGGGGACACTAAAGAGAGACGCACACAGCTGGGAGACCAGGGGACACTAAAGAGTGACGCACACGCTGGAGACAGGGGACACTAAAGAGACGCACGCTGGAGACCAGGGGACACTAAAGAGAGACGACAGCTGGGAGACCAGGGGACACTAAAGAGAGACCACACAGCTGGAGACCAGGGACACTAAAGAGAGACGCACACAGATCTAAATCGAATCATATTAAACGGAATCAGAAATAATGTTTGTCAGGGAAACGATAAAGTAAAGTCAAATTGCTCCAGTACAGCGTCAGCTCGTGATTCAGTATATTCTGCAGCTCTTCTCCTGACTCATCGTATAGAGTAAAGTACGTCAGAGTAAGTCCTCCTCCTACAGGACGTCCTGTTCTGAACCTGAAGATTCCTCATTAACCCGACAGGTGAGCCTTCGTCACATCGTCCGTCCTGATGACGTCAAAACCCCGTATTTATGTCTGTTTCCTTTCACTGGGAAGAATCGTGAAGACGGATGAGTCTGCTCTGTGATTGGTGGAGAAGGAGGCACACGTTTCAGCTTCAGCCAATCACAGCGTCAGGAGGAATTGATGTACTGCCTTTATGACCTCATAAGAGCAGAAGTCAGAGGAGTCGTTGACCTGGACTGATGGCGTTCAAAGCTTCAAACGTCACTGCTGATGTTAAATCGTTTAATTATAACTGTATGGATTCAACGCTTATCATTTGTTGTTTCCCTTCGTCTTGAAGACGTTTTTGGTTGTTTTGCATCTGACGGTACGTCCACACGGCAGCGTCGCGTTGAAGCTTGCCGGTGGGCGTCCAACAACCAATCACATTAATCTCCCGCCCCGGACACACAAGCACGCGGTTTGATTGGCTAGCGCTTGTACTGGCATATGATTTGATTGGCTGGCGCTTCGGTCGACTTTTCTCAACTTTCGAAGCGAGCAACGCGAGGCAAAGCGACGCGACGGAACCACAATGCAGTTCGGCAAAGCGCGACGTCACCCCATTCAAAGTGAATGGGAAGCGTCTCCGTTGAAGCACGCGACGCTGCCGTGTGGACGCACCGTTACTGTAGACGTGTTGCATCTCTTGTGGTCATTTGAAGTCTCTTTTGCATCTTCTTGTTGCAGTTTTTGGTCGTTTTGCATCTCTTTGGTGAATTAATGTCTCTTTTTCAACGTGTTGCATCTTAATGTAGACGTGTTGCATCTCTTGTGGTCATTTCATATACTTTTATGTTATTTTTGTGGTCTTTTTTACGTTTAGCACTTTAGCTCCTACTTGTAAACATCTTGAATTTCTGGTTGTGGTCGTTTTGCATCACTTTTTAAACATTTAGCATCTTAATATAGACATTTTGCAGCTCTTGTGGTTCTTTTTGGTCTCATTTTTTATATTATTGTGTCTCTTCGTGGTCTTTTTGTCCTTTTTGAAACGTTTTGTGTCTCTCTATGGTCTCTATTTGATATTTCTTTTGTCTCTTTGTAGTCATTTTGTCTTTCTTTGTGACTTTCCAATATGATATGTTATTAATAACTTCAAACAGAGCCTCTGGTTGAGCCCGGTAGTTTCTCTCAGCCGGTCACTTTGATGCAGAATTTCTCCCTAGATATTATTATTTTACACATCGTGCACATTAACTGTAACTCTCCTAAAACACTCATCAGTCTGTTCGGTTGAAATTGAGCCTCTCATTGTGATGTTGCAGCGACCTCTAGTGGCCAAAAGGTGAACTGCAGTGCCAGGAATTTAGTATCTGAGGCTTGAGGTCATTCTGTTGAATTAAAATAATAGACTGATGGTATTTCATAGGCTGTATTTCCTTTGATGGCTGTGTGAGTGTCCAAACTAATGACATTTAAAGATTAAAGCATCTTATAAGGAGAACACTTACTTCTCCTTTGCCCTCTTCTTGTCTTCCAGGTGACGGTGAGCCTGCAGGCGAGATTCAGGGGTGAAGGAACACGGTTTGTTCCAGAAATCATTCTCCTGCTGCTCCTCATCCACCTCCTGGTTCTCCTGGTTCTCCTGGTTCTCCTGGTTCTCCTCCAACACCAGACTACAGAGAGAAGGAACTTATTTAGAAACATTTTAAACAGAGATTATACGAACGTTTTGAACCAGATTTCACTCGGTTTTCCTCCTTCAATAACCCTCGATTAGTATTGGATGTTGAGACTTATTTTATAAATGTGCTTCTATAGCTTTCTCTTTTCAAATGATTTCAAAAGATATGAGGTTTTCCCGACTTCCCCTTAGTTTCTATATTAAATACAGCAGTTTTACTTGTTGTTACTTCCATAAATCAACCCATAAGAACCCGGACCCCTTTCTACTTTTGGGGAAATTAAGGGGGAAATAATTGACACTAAATAGACCACCTAGAACACATTTCTGTCAAGTAAACCCCCCCTAGTGTCAAAGATCTAGAAAGTGACATATATGTGACATTGGGCGTTAATAGTAAAGTAACTCTTATTTATAATTTGCTGATATTTAGTCCCTGGATCCTACGTTTCCCAGAATGCAACACTCCTCTCTCTTCATCCCTTTAAAATGTTCTACCGAGCTGATGATGGTGACATTTTGTTTCTCACTCTGTGTTGTTGATGTCGGTGTACCAGCGTCCGTCGAAGCCTGGTGTCCTCTCCTTGTTCCCTGCCTCCTCTCCTGCCTCCTCCCTCTCCTTGGCTCTCCTCTTCAGGTACTCTGTCTCCTGCTTCCTCACCTCCTTCCTCACCTCCTCCAGACCCTGAAGGGATCGAATCCTCTCCGACCGGCTGATCTCCGTCCCGTCCAGACGCTGGAGGACGAACAAATACTTTAATGAAATGATACTTCAGTCTGGAAACTAGATCCAAAATCAAAGTGATGTTTATTTATATACTGTCCGATGTATGTACAGTATATATATATATTATATAGATAGATAGATAGATAGATAGATAGATAGATAGATAGATAGATAGATAGATAGATAGATATAGATAGATAGATAGATAGATAGATAGATGGATAGATGGATAGATGGATAGATAGATAGATAGATGGATGTGTATTTCTTGTTGTTTGCATCAATAAGTGGAGGTGTATCCTCAGGTAGAGTCACCTGTAGTTGGGGTAGAGTTGCCACCACGTACTTCCTGTACCCCTGGAACTCTGAGCAGGGGTTTCCCACCAGGTAGAGGTCGGCCAGGTGAACATTGTGTTTCAGAGACTCCACGCTGCTCAGGAGACCCACGAAGTTCACCGTCAGGTCCAGCTTCTGGAGGCTCTCACAGCCTGTGCACACACACACACACACACACACACACACACACCACACACACACACCACACACACACACACACACACAACACACACACACACACACACACACACACACACACACACACACACACACACACACACACACACACACACACACACACACACACACACACACACACACACACACCACACACACACACACAGTAAGCACAACATGTCACATGACACAACGTGGAAAAGTATTATTGGTATATTAGTATTTCTACGGTGGCCCTGAAGGTCACACACACACGTACACACACACACACACACACACAAAACAGAGTTTTAGCTTTAACGCATCATCAAATACACACAAAAACACAACAAACTGACCTTCAAGGTTTTCAATGACTTCAATGTTGTTCAAGGCCAGATTCAAGTACTCCAGTTTCTTCAGGCGACCCACATTCTCTTGAGGAAAAAACAAGATGTTAAGTAAGATATTGAAATGATAACAAGATACAACATGACCGTGGGATTTGTAAAATTCCCTGTTAACACGGATAGGTTATTTATCAGAAACGTCTAATTAAAACTGAAATACTTTAATTTTTAACCCAAATTCCTCTCTTTTCTAACACCTTGAACCTCTATGTAGACGTTCGGGACTATTTTTCATTGTCATGCATCTCTTTTTAAACATTTGGAGCACGTTCTCCACATCTAGAAAGAGACTCACCGATCCTAGGGATGAGGTTGTTCTGCAGGTAGAGGATCTTCAGCTCTTTGCACCAGCGCTCGATGTGTTCGATCCCCTCCAGGTCCTGCTGGTGGAGAGTCACTTCCTCCAGAGAGAAGATCTCACACTCATTGTGTTCGGCCCGGCGGCGAATCAGATCCTCTGTGACTGACGGACACAAAATGTATAATAAACGTTTAAAAAAAACTAGAATAAAACTCAACAGAACACCAGCAGGGACAGAGGAGTCACTGTGGCTCTGAATTAGCATCATATATACTTTTATATTACTAACAATGCACACTTTTCATTTGTGTTAGCTGTAGCCCTTCATAGGGTTTTTTTGATAGTCCAACACTTTAATGATCAATCATTATAAAACATATCATATATATTATTCTGAAATGGACCAATCTGCACAATGACTACTTTTACTGTCGCTACTTTCACTATATTTTGATGATAATACTTTTCTACTTTTACTTGAGGAACATTTTGAATGCAGGACTTTTACTATAACAGAGTATTCCTACACTCTGGTACTTCTACTTTTACTCAAGTACAAGATCTGAGTACTTCTACTTTTACTCAAGTACAAGATCTGAGTACTTCTACTTTCACTCAAGTACAAGGTCTGAGTACTTCTACTTTTACTCAAGTACAAGATCTGAGTACTTCTACTTTTACTCAAGTACAAGGTCTGAGTACTTCTACTTTTACTCAAGTACAAGGTCTGAGTACTTCTCCCACCTCTTTTTCCACTAAATACAAATACACGTGATATAAATAAATAATGAAAATACAAATTATAAACTCATTCAAACTAGCATGCTAAGTGTTTGTAGCAGTAGCTCCTGTGTTGTTAGCTGGACTTAGCTAGCAGTAAAAGCTACAAACTGTATCTTTAATAACTGCTACTACTACTAAAAAGAGCTTCATTAAATAATACATATAAACTATGACTGATGTTGGTTTGAAAGATCATTAGTGACCCAACATTAACATTATCTGTTAGCATGAAGCTATCTAAAGAAAGACTCATAATTGACATTAACTGTGTTCACATCGTCACTAACTTTCAAAACTACACTGCTATATCGCTTTAAACATATATAAAGTAACACGTATCATCTACAAATTATATATACAAACGTTTAAATGCAGTTTAAAAGTTAAATGCCGTTTTAATTTGTTGATATTTGTTATATATTATGTTTTAACTCACTGTGAACCATCTTGCGCTCTGTCTGTTGTCTGGCGTTGCCTTGGAAACCGAACTGGTGCTGCATTCGAGTACGGTGGGAAATACAACAACTCCTTCTTCTTCTTCTTCAGATTTAATGGCAGGCGCATTATACTAAGTGTAAGATGCATTACTGCCCCCTACTGTGCTGGAGTGTGGACCGGATATCAAAATACAAATTCTTGATACAAGCATTTAGTTTTCTTTTAATAAAATGTAGTTTGTTTTATAGAATTTCGACTTTTTGTAGAATTTAGTTTTCTTTATAGAATTTATATATATATATATATATATGTGTGTGTGTGTGGGTTACTTACAGGTGTGTGTAGGCCTATGTGTATATATACTATACTCAGGGTTGGGAGGGTTACTTTGTAAATGTAATCAGTTACTGATTACTGAATACATGGCTCTGAAAGTAATCCGAATACAGTTACAGTTACGTGTCTTAAAAAGGTAACGTATTCAAATTACTTTTAGATTACTTTTGGGTTACTTTCTTTTTCCATAACAGATGGGTATGTTTTGGTGTACAGGAGACACAAAAAGCAAAAGGAAACTGAACGTGTTTTTAATGTTTTAATGGCTTAGCAAGAGCACAACTGAAACATAACATCTGAAACGATGTAACAACATAATACACTTTTTGGGGATGCAGCTTGGGATGTGAGGAGTGAGGGACACGGCTTAGAACGGGCGCGTCGCCTTCTGTCCTGCCAGTGTTAGGAAGGACATGAATTAAAATGAAAACAAAAATAAACAAAAATAAAACATGCAGACAGTGTATTGATGGTTGGAAGACACAAGGTACACTGGACCGTGATATTCTTCCCATGGTCATGTTTAAATTCAAAGTGGTGTCGATATCGCCACGATTTAAACGCAGACTTTTGTTCCTCCATGTTTCGTTGTTATTGTTTCACTGAGCGGACCCGCACATCTTTTTCAAACGCTCCCTTTTTTGGTCCATCTGCGGCGGTAATAGGTTTTGTGCGCTGTGATGATTCGGCTGTGCCTTTAGTAATGAATATTAAATGTTGTGAGGAAATCTTTCCACCAATAATTCCAATAAGTAATCCAAAATGTATTCACTCCAGGTTTACGAAAGTAACTGTAATCAGATTACTCGTTTTTCAAATGTAACGCGAGCTGAATACGGTTACTTGATTTTTGTATTCTGATTACGTAACGCCGTTACATGTATTCCGTTACAACCCAACCCTGACTATACTGTAACTGTATACTGTACTGTCCATGGTTATTATACATCCATGGGTTAAACCAGGGGTACTCAAATACAAATCTTAAAGGTCCAAAGACATTTTTCAATAAGACAAAGGTCCGTTTATTACGGTCATTCAAACAATTGCAACAAGATTCTTAACACGAGGTTGCAAAAACAAAATAATCTGTATGCAGCAGTTTTCATTGTTATTGTGTCTGTGCTTGATCCCTCAGAGTCGCAGTGTAAGAGCTGCACAGTTCTGAATAAAGGCAGCTGCACCCTCTTTCATTCAGCATTCCCATTATTGCTTTATAAATGTCTTGCCCCCTTGTGTGTCCACTGAGGTTCGTCAGGCCCAACACATCTTCAACAAACTCCCCCTTTGCCTCATCATAAAAACTCACAAACACCAGCAACTGAGCATTGTCAGTGGTGTCAGTAGACTCATCCACAGCTAAGGAAATGCACTGTGCATTTTTTTATTCCATCACAAAGCTGATAATCAAATCTCCAGCCAGTATTTATGTTCTTCTGGTTGCTGTGGAATCTGAGAGGGATTTGCTTGATTTGACCTGTTATTTCCTCTTTTTGTTTGCCTTCAAACACTTCAGTCATGCATTCTTTTATACTTCAGTTATTATCCAGTGGAAAGTCCTTACCTACTGGCCTAGTTAAATCAAAGTGGTTACTTTTGTTTGGCTGGGCAGTGTAGTTTTACACACCGTCTTATTTGACTTTCTCAGGACTTAAAACTGTTTTTTGGGGGCAGACCCCCACAAAGAAAAAAATATATTTCACACGTAAGGTCATCATCTTAACAGTTTTGTATGCTCATCCGTGAGCAGAGCATCAAGTTGACATGTCTATTACAGCTGAATGCGGCGATTACCATTCTGTTCAGCGAAACGCCTCACAAACTTATTAAGATCAACAGCTTTAGTGCGTTTTGATTCAATGCTGAGTGCAGCCAAACTGACAGTCTCTTCTCTGTCATTGTAGACCGCAAATACCTCATTCCTTCCGTCTACTTGGGTCCGAATGCTTCTCGTTTTGCACCGTCCCGTTCAAATTAAATCGCCGCCAATCATATTTCCACGCTCGCGCCAGGGCCGGGGGAGGGGTTACAAGACGTGCGTCTTGTGCTGCATTCACTTGCACTCGGACATTAGAGACTTTCTCTCATAAATGTCCGATGAGCCACAACTTTTCTTTCAAAACAAAGCTGCCAACTGGGGTGGCAGCTGGGGAGAGACGAGACACGCATTTTTCCCACCCGCATTCCGCGAAGACCCGCCCTACTCTGCCTCTGATTCGCAGACTGTTGGTGGGGGACAAAAACGCTGACGGGATGCTGAATGTGATTGGACCAATGCGTTGACAGACACACACAGACATTGGAACAGTCGGACATGCAGAGCGCTGTTTGCAGTGGACATAGCGGAGAATTTTGACTCGTTGCGTTGTGGCGATGTCTCGCAGATAACACAGATAATACAGATAATACATATGAAAAGTATAATTTGCTCAGAGTCCAGAGACAGTTGTGGTTCGGTCCGGATCCGGACCGGAGTCCGGACTTTGAGGATGCCTGGGTTAAACCCTTTGTATACAGTCTATGGTTAACCCCTGCTTAAATGGGACAACTACGCCGCCTGCTGTTGTAAATGTGATATTACGGGTTTACCCCATAGCAAAAGCGTAGCAACCGCATAGTAACCGCATAGCAACCGCATAGTAACCGCATAGCAACGGAGGTAATGTGTCTCAAATGTCTGGATAAAATAATGTTTTACTAACTTGAGAAGCTCATAAAAGTTAAGATGGCTTGACTTGGTTGAATATTAACTGTTTAGGATTAAATTCTCCATGTTTTTGTTAAATTGACTTTTCGTTATGTGTTTTATTCGTGGTATAAATCTCACTAATGTAGCTAGCTAACCTTAGCGTGATGTTTTCAGACGGAGCATGCGCTGTTTGTCCCACAGATTACAGCGGTGTGAAGTAACTAAATACATGTACTAAAGTACTGTACTTATTTACTATTCTGACTTACTTATACTTCTACTCCACTACAGTTCAGAGGTACATGGTGTACTTTTCCTCCACTACATGTATTTAATCCCTTTAGTTACTTCACAGATGTGGATGAATGATGTGAAATATAATGTTAAATCAGACTTTAGTTCCTGGAGTAAATTCACAAGCTACCCTGCAGTATACAAAGTCATTCAAACTAGCTGCACCTTTTCCAGCTTTGAGAACACTTTAATGATCAATCATTATAAAACATATGAGATATATATTCTGAAATGGACCAATCTGCACAATGACTACTTTTACTGTCGCTACTTTAACTATATTTTGATGAGAATACTTTTCTACTTTTACTTGTAACAGAGTATTCCTACACTCTTTACTCGAGTACAAGATCTAGGTACTTCGTGTCAACGCTGCCGAAGGAGTAGCAAGACAAATGTGGTGATCAGTCAGTGTCAGACGCTGTAGATACAGATGAATAATAACACCACTAATAGACAGGTCCTCTTTAATGTGTGGTGATCAGTCAGACGCTGTAGATACAGATGAATAATAACACCACTAATAGACAGGGCCTCTTTAATGTGTGGTGATCAGTCAGACGCTGTAGATACAGATTAATAATAACACCACTAATAGACAGGGCCTCTTTAATGTTAGGTGATCAGTCAGACGCTGTAGATACAGATTAATTATAACACCATCCTCATGACTCACACAGTAATATCTCCCAGTAAAACCAGGTTGTGGGAAAGACTTCCTGTTCTCAGATCTGTTCTGAAGAGCTGATGTCCTCTGAAGGAAAACGCTGAGCAGAAGAAACTGAAACAGAGTTTCACCGTTTATTTTATTGAACATAGAAGATAATCTCTGTTAATATCTGAGCTCAGGTCTCTGTGCAGGGCTTCATTTATTCTGTCTTTCTCCATGTTCCCTCTTTATATTTAACCTTATTTAACTATTCATATATATCAGATCCTTCCTCTCAAATTACACTTTTCTATCAATTGAGCCAAATGTTTGAATTCATTATGTAAAATTAATATTCCTTTAGTTCAAAACGGAGAAAAAAGATTTTCAATAAGCAAAAATAAGCTAAATTGTTATAAAAAAGCAAAATCCTTAATTATACAAAATAAGCACAATCCTTAAAGGTGGGGTAGGTAAGTTTGAGAAACCGGCTCGAGATACACTTTTTGTTATATTCCATGGAATGCTCTTAACATCCCGATAGCAATGAATATCTTAAGTGCTTTGACAAAAAATCCATAAAAAAATGTCATCTGGAAGCCGTAGCGCTGTAAAAAGCACGACCAATCATTTTAGCCGGCCCGGCTAAAATAACTGGATGGCCTACCTGCCTGTCAGCCTTCCATACAAGGGTCACAGCGGCGACAGAAGTCTTCGATCCCTCCGGCACTGCCCCCAGTAACAGCCCTGGCGAAGGCGGCGGAGAGTCTTAGTGACGCCAAAGTGCCCGGAGCCTGCCGTTCCATGCATGGCCTTGAGTACAGCTCTTGCAGACCCTTCGGGACCACCACCTGCCATCTCTTCTCCCCCGTTGCTGGCTCCTTCCACGCACGCTGTAGTACGCCCTGACACAGACGCAGAGCCTCAAACTGAGACCACAGCCCCTTGGTTGATTTGGAGAACACTGCCACTTCCTCCCACGGTGGCCGCTGCTGCGCCTCGACCCACTGCAGTACAGGCTGTAGGTCTGTGTCCAGCTCTTGCTGTTGCTTCCACTCTGCCACGTCCACTGTCTGGAGCTCCCGGCAAATAACCTCTTCAACTTGACGAGCTGCAGCACAGACGGTGTCCTCCTCCAGCAGCTCCTTTTCACGGGTCTCTCTCTTCTCACAGTAGTGGCATCCGCCGGCGGCACACGGGCGGCGGGAGAGAGCGTCTGCGTTTGTGTGACGCACCCCAGCCCGGTGCTCCACCCTGAAGTCGAAAGCTTGGAGCTCTTCTAACCACCTGGCGACCTGCCTTTCTGGCTCCTTGAATGTCATGAGCCACTGTAATGCAGAGTGATCAGTCCTCACCGTGAACGCCTGGCCACACAGGTAGTATTTAAAGTGCCTGATGGACAGCACCACTGCCAAGAGTTCCCTGCGAGTGACGCAGTACCGTCGCTCTGCTTTGTTGAACGCCCGGCTGAAGTATGCCACCACATGCTCCCCCTCTGGTGTAGTCTGTGAGAGCACTCCGCCTACGCCCACTCCGCTAGCGTCTGTGTCCAGGGTGAAAGGCAGACTGGGGTTGGCCGGGGCGAGAACCGGGGCCTCACTCAAGGCACGCCGAAGGCTGTCAAACGCTGCTTGACATTGCTCAGACCAAAGGAAATCACTGTCTTTCTGTAGCAGCTCGAACAGGGGTGCAGCAGTGCAAGCAAAACCCCGTACAAACTTCCTGTAGTACGAGGCCAGGCCCAGGAAACTCTTCAGCTCCTTCTGGTTGCGAGGATTTGGCCAGTCCGCGACCGCCTGCACTTTCTCTTGTAGGGTGCCGATGCCTTCGCCCCCCACTTTGTGGCCCAGGAAAGTGACCTCTCTCTGCATGAAATGGCACTTCTCTGGGTGTAGCTTCAGGCCAGCGGCTCTGATCCTTTCCAGCACCACTCTTAGAGATCCCAGGGCCGCCTCAAACGATCTGCCATGCACGCACCAGGATGTCGTCCAGGTAAACCAAGCACTGCTGACGGGGAATACTAGACAGCACCCTGTCCATCAACCGCACAAAGGTGGCAGGGGCATTACAAAGCCCAAAACTGAGGACCTTGAACTGCCATAGTCCCCGGCCGGTGCAGAAAGCAGTTTTTGGCCTGGCCTCTGGGGCCAGAGGGACTTGGTAATACCCACTGCGGAGGTCCAAGGAAGAGAACCACGACAACCCGGAGACCAGGTCCAGGGACTCATCGATGCGGGGAAGTGGGTATGAATCCTTCTTGGTGACCCCGTTCACCGGCCTGTAGTCTGAGCACAGCCGCCAGCCACCTATCTTCTTTGGGACCATGACTACAGGGCTGTCGGAGGGCTCGATGATGTCTGCCTGCAGCATGCTCTGCACTGCCTCGTCACAAGCCTGCTGACGAGCCAGGGGAAGTCGGCGAGGACGACACTTGATGGGGCGCGAGTCCCCTGTGTCAATCTCGTGTTCTACCAGATGAGTTCGGCCCACCTCCTCCTCACTCTAGCAGCAGCTGCCACAATTGCTCTTGCTGCTCGGGATTAAGGCCGCCACAGTTCTTCCTCCACACCTCCAATACTGCAGGCTGAGCCTCTTCCACCCCAGTCTGGGGTAACTGTGGAGGGGCTGTGGTCGTGGGCACAGGCCGGGGGTGACAGGTGCGGAGTTGCCCTGAGTGGGCGTCACCGGGGATAAAGGCAAAAAGGGAGGATTATTTTCAGTTTCCAGGGTACTCACGGGGTGTGTAGGGGGTCTCCCAGCAGGTTCAGCAGGGGTGTGGATACGGGTCATAGTGATCACAGGCCCCCCGTGGAAACTCACTGTGCCTGCTTGAAGGTCCAGGTGGCAACCAGACGCCCTCAAAAAGTCCAAGCCCAGAATACACGGGTCCTGTACATCTGCTATCCACACCGGATGCTGCACTTCAACTCCCCCCACCGACACAGTCAGCATGCCTTTTCCTTTCATAGGTGCCAGCTCTCCCGTGACTGTGCGTAGACGCACCGCTGTCGGTTCTAATTGAGTCCCACTGGGCAACACATCTGCTCTCACCAGGGTCACTGTCGAGCCTGTGTCCACCAGCGCAGTGCAGGCAGGGCTGGACTGGCCATCTGGCATACCGGGCATTTTCCCGGTGGGCCGACGTGCCTTTTGGGCCGACACGTCATTTTTTTTTTTTTCTGAAGTCCCGGCCCATAAGACGGGTAGATTGGCCCTCAGTTAAATGTTTTTAGTGATTGACACTGGGCCGGCCCAATCAAATCTTTAATCACCTCCCCCTTTGGGCCGCTCGGTGTGCATCATTAAATCACGCCCCCAGGAGGTGAGCCGGCTGTTGAAGCCAAACTGCCTTTTTTTTCGAGAAAAAAAAAAGTTTGAGTTAGAAATGGAGAAGGCGAAGGCGAAGACGAAGACGAAGACGAAGGCCAAGCGAAAAGGGGGAGCAGAAAAATTGCGGGCAAGAAAAAAGCAGGCCCTTCGTGCTGATGCTGCCGCTTGTGTCAAAATAACCGACATGTTTAGTACAGGTGCAGGTCCATCTTCAGCACCCGTGGCCGATATTGGTGGTGAGGAAGATGATGAGAGGGAGAGAGATCAGCGCGATTGGGGAGAGGGAAGAGAACTCAGCGCGAGTGGGGAGAGGGAGGAGAACTCAGAGCGAGTGGGGAGAGGGAGGAGAACTCAGCGCGAGTGGGGAGAGGGAGGAGAACTCAGCGCGAGTGGGGAGAGGGAGGAGAACTCAGAGCGAGTGGGGAGAGGGAGGAGAACTCAGCGCGAGTGGGGAGAGGGAGGAGAACTCAGCGCGAGTGGGGAGAGGGAGGAGAACTCAGCGCGAGTGGGGAGAGGGAGGAGAACTCAGCGCGAGTGGGGAGAGGGAGGAGAACTCGCGGTAAGCAGAAGCTAAGAAAATTAGGAAAAGATTATTATTAAGGTTATGATACTCTGTAGTTCTGGAACCCATTAATATCCCCTTGATGAAGCACTAATAAGACAAATATTATAAGAGAAACATTCGTTAGCCTACAAGCTAGTAAGCTGGCTTTTTTTAGGTTTTCCCTGGCAAGTTAAAATATAGCTTAATGGGACTCTGATACGTTGTCTCATTGAAAGAATGTCATTATTTTGTTAACCACCATTCATGAACAATTACTGTCAGCTGGCAGCTTGTTTTGTTTAGTTTATTTACTTATTTGGTTATAAGGGCAACAGTGGTCTTTTGGGACCTGAAAAAAATGTTTATAGTCAGCTTTTTGTGGTAGTTTTGATTGACAATATATAGAATGAATAATATAGAAATAGATAAAAAATGAGGCACACATGTAGTTCTGACCATTAACTGTGTGGTATTGTTATGTCAATGCCTATTTGTTTGGACCTCTATCAGGTAATCCATTCATTCTGTATCATTGTGTTGAGCCAGGTAGCATCCCCAGAGAGGAGAGTGTCAGCGAGAGTGAGGAGAGCAAAGAGCAGGAGGACATAGATTACTTTGCCCGCCCGAGCCATCTATGTTACAGATGTTTTTAGAACAGCACCCACAACAACATACCAGAAATCCAGTTGTGCAGAAGGTATTCACCTGTAAAGATGGCACCAGCAGAAAGTGGCTTACATATTGCAAGGGACGTCATATGTTGTTTTGTTTTGTATGTCTGGCATTTGGGAAGAGGACTGACACTGGCACATTTATAACTGGAATGTCAGACTGGAGGCACGCACACCAGCGTACAGAGGAGCACGAAAAGAGCATTACACATTCAACCTGTGCTGAAGCTTTTTTCTTACGGTGCTCTAAAGCAGACATCGAAAGCATGTTTGCTGGCAGTCAGATGTCTGCTCATAGGGAACAAGTCCGAAAGAGACGTCAGGTTTTGGAGCGTGTGGTGGATGTGGTGAAAGTGCTTGGGAAGAGGGGGCTAAGCTACAGGCAGGTGGAGAATGAGGGAGCATATATGCTAGCTGACAACACCGTGGACCACGGTAACTTTTTGGAGCTCATCCTTTTATTAGGAAAGTATGATGTCTGCTTAAAAGAGCATCTGGATGATTGCGTAGAGAAGAGCAAGAAATTGCACCAATCCAGTGGAACAAAAGGTAGAGGGTCTCTCATCACCCTACTCTCCAAAACTACTGTTAACTCCATAATAGAAACTGTTGGTAGTCTAATCAAAGAAAGTATCTCCAGTGATGTCCAGAAGGCCGGAATGTTTTCTGTTCAGCTGGACACAACACAAGACATAACTTCTCAGGATCAGTGTTCAGTAATCTTAAGATATGTCAATGAGACTGTGCAAGAGAGGCTTGTGGCTTTAGTGAAGTGCCATGCATCCACTGGACAATACTTTGTGAACTTGCTCTCAGAGGTCTTAGAGCATCTGAAACTGGACAAGGGCATGTGTATAGGTAATGCAACAGATGGAGCATCCAATATGCAAGGCCGGTACAAAGGATTTTCTGCACTGATGACCTCCCAGTCACCCACTCATGTCCATGTGTGGTGCTATGCTCATGTTCTTAATCTTGTCCTGGCTGAAACTACCCAAACTGTCATCGAATGTGGAACACTTTTCAACCTAATCAATGACATAGCAGTGTTTATCAGGGAGTCATATCAGAGGGTCAATCTGTGGGAGAAACAAGCCCAAGACAAGAGCCACAGGCGCCTCTCCCCAATTGGACAGACAAGATGGTGGGCAAAGCACGAAGCTGTCAGAAAGGTGTTTGGAAATTTCAATAAACCAGAGAAAGGCCTCTTTATTGATGTAGTGCTCACACTGGCAGCCATAGAACAGAAGGCAAATGAAAAGCCAACTGTACGGGCCAAAGCACGAGGCTTTAAAGAGGGCCTCCTGAGATTTGAGACAGTGTTAACAGCACAGATATTCCTGAGACTATTTGAAAAAACCACTCCGCTGTCCAAGTACCTCCAGACACAAAAGATGGACATCCTTTCCGCCCATCGAATGGTGAGTGCCACACAAGAAAGTCTCAAAAGCATCGCCAGGGATTTCAAAACTGTGAAAGCAGCTGCAGACACGTTTGCCAAATGGACAAATGAAAACATTGAGGAGAGGGAGGAAGGAACAGACATTGAAGTGGCGGTTGCACTACCTCAGAAAAGAACAAAGAAAAGAAGCAGGGCTGAAGAGATGTCTCCAGATGAAGCACTAAGCGATGCAGAGAGAGCATATGAAGTAAATGTACACAACGCTATTCTGGACACAGCAATCGAGACAATCCACAGGAGGTTTATGACACATGGAACTCTCTTTGCTGACTTAGCATGGCTGGACCCTAGGAACTTCAGTCAGATCAGAACCACGCCGCTCCCAAATACTGCACTCAAAGACCTCAGTAATTGTCTTATCAGATTTGACAGCAGGGCTACAGTGGAGAATCTACAGTCAGAGCTGATAGGTTTAGCTGGACAGTGGGACAGGCTTAAAGCATCACATGTGGAAGAATATAAGACCAGAACGGTGGAAGATGGATCAGAAGGAAAGGAAGAGGAGACTGAAATTGTGCATAAAAGCTGCTCCTCCTGCAAAAATTGCCCACTGTGCTGCTATGAGATACTCAGGCGGTTCAACATGTTGTCAGATGCTTATCATGTCCTTGGGCTTGCATATAAGTTCCTGCTGACCCTTTCCCTAACTCAGGTGGCCTGTGAAAGAACATTTTCAACGCTCAAGTTCATAAAGAGCCGACTCAGAAGCAGTCTGTCAGAGAACAAGCTGGAGACTTTTTTGTTGATGGCCACTGAGAAAGACATCCTCATGGCATTGGACTCCGACGTGGTCATTGATAGGGTTGCTGAGAAGAGTGACTTATTGAGAAAGATGCTTTTGTAGCTTAATAAGGTGAGATTAAGTAAATAAAATGATTAAGAAAATTCTCATTGTAATTAGCCAGCTCTGTTTTCTTAAATCCTGAACTTCACCCTCTCTTTGACAGGATGCCATCACTTGCCTTTTAAAGGATTCATCCAAAGAGGTCACCTGCATCCTTTTTGACTCTCCCAAAGCCCCCCAACCACACACCACACACACACACACACACACACACACACACACACACCACACACCACACACACACACACACACACACACACACACACACACACACACACACACACACACACACACAACACACACACACACACACACACACACACACACACCACACCACACACACACACACACACACACACACACACACACACACACCCCGAGGAATGGACGCTGGACATAGTGCCCCTCTCCACAACAAGCATTCATTTTAGTTATTTCAGTCTAGTATATAAGTTACTTTGTGTGTACAGTATATATATACAGTATATATATCTTGCTAGTTGTGTACTTTTGTAATTTATGTGGGATTTCTGTCAAATGTTGGTTCAACTCCCTTTGTAAATTTAAATCTGTCTCTTTCAAACCTATTCTCAGGAAAAAAATAAAGACAGTGGATAGTATTTTTGGTTAAGCCTGTGTTCCTTCAGTTCTGTGTGCTCTGTGAGGTTCTGAGAAACCAGCCGCCTAAGACTTGCACTATAGCCCCTTGTGTGCGTCAATCAATCAATCACATTTTATTTATATAGCCCAATATCACAAATTACAATTTGTCTCAGAGGGCTTCACAGTGTGTACAGGTACGACATCCTCTGTCCTTAGACCCTTGCAGCGCTCAAGGAAAAACTCCCCAAAACAGACCCCACAATTAACAGTGGAAAGTAGGAAGAAACCTCTGTGAGAGCAACAGAAGAGGGATCCCTCTCCCAGGACGGACAGACGTGCAATAGGTGTCGTGTGTACAGATGAAAAAGGCAATACAATTACAGCGATTAAAAAAAGGATGGAAAAATTAAATGAAAGCGTCAATGTATATAAAAAAGATGCCGTCGACTCATCCTGTAGACTCATCTGGTCCTATCTCTATTGTGTTGTCATAGAAAGGGGAGGCAGGGCACTATAGGGTCCCCCCCCCTAAATTCACTAGAAGTCATCATTTAAGGGGTTATTTTTAAAACTTTTCTTCTGGGGGGGGCATACCCCCCCAGACCCCCCTATTAGTGCTCGTCACTGTTCGCTTTGTGAGAGGGTTTGAAGGTCTAATTTCTAATGATTGATAGTTACACATACTTGTGGTATGTATTTGTTTTGTTTGCCCCTGGTACGTAAAAAGGATAATAATAGCGGTTTTTTTAATTATACTGAGTTATTCTTCTTGTCAGGAACCGCTACTATTCGTTTGTTTTATGGATTTGGGCCGGTCTGGGTCTAAATGCCAGGGCCGATTTGCTGTCCCAGTCCAGCCCTGAGTGCAGGGCACCCCTTCCACAGTGACAGGGACATAACAGGAATCCCCACCACCAGCACGGCCCACCGCGACGACAGGCTCCAAGCTTGTCATCTCAGTGTGAGAAAAAGTTTTTAGAGAGTACTTGTCCATGGACAAGTGAGTTTGGCAATTTACTTGTCCGAATACATTTTTCACTTGTCCAGAATGGACAAAAATTGTTCTTAGCCATCGTATTTTACATTTTCCCACGGTTTTTACGACACCGCTAACGTAAGAAAGCTAACTGTACAGAAAGCGGCGAGATGCATTTCCTTAGGAATCAACAAGCAGAACCGAAACTAACATTTCTAAACTAACAAAGGCGGACACGGACAATTTGCGAATGAGTTCTGCCTTTTGTAAACTGAATTTATCAATAATTTGTCAATAAATGAGGGCGAAAAACGTCACTTGTCCGCCGGACAAGTCAATTGAAAGATCTACTTGTCCGATATTGTAAATAACACGTCCCGGACGGTGGGACGTGTGCTTTTTCGCACACTGTCATCTTCTTCAGGAAGGAGTAGAGCTGGCTCCCCCGGCTGTGCTGTCGGGCTCCTTCCTCGGATGTCTGTGTTGGTGGCAATACGGCTGTGGTTTGGTTGGTGGGTTTTTTGGGCCTGGATCCGCATCTTCCCCTTTATGCGGGCCCCCCGTCGTTTCCCTGGGACCGGTGTGCCTTGGGGCAGTCTCTGGCCAAATGTCCTGGCTGACCACACTCCCAGCAGACCCTGCTACTTGGCCTGCGTGTTGGCTGCAGCGACACAGCCCTTATCAGTTCAGTCATTTCAGTAACCCATGCAGGCTTCTCCTCCTCTCTGCAGCTCCTCACAGCCGGTAGTACCGGCCCTCCGCTGCTCCTAGCAGCTACACTCCACACATCTCTCTCTCCACAGCCAAACCCAAGGCCGCCTGCAAGGACTGTGGATGCTGCAGCTGTACCTCAACCCTCAAGTCCGCAGGGAGGAGGGCCCTGATGAATTGATCCCGTGCCAGCTCACTCTGCACTCCGGGTGGCATGTGTGCATACGTCCGCCGCGTCAGGCTTTCCACGTCGTTAGCCAACGCCCGCAGCGTCTCCCCAGCCTTCCTACAGCGGTTATTTACTTCATTCCGGAGCAGCTCTGGCGGGAAACACTGTCCAAACCGCCTCTTCAAAGCCCCCGCTAACGCTTCATAGTTGTGTCGGTCCTCAGGGCTAAGTAGTAGCAGGCATGAAAGAGCCTCATCCGTGAGGCACAACGCTAACTGTAGCGCTTTAGTCTCTATTGACCACCCCCCAGCATGTGCTAGCAGTTCAAATTGGGCATGGAAAGCCTCCCAGTCTGACCTACGCGAGTATTTGGGCGTTTTCACGGACGCGGCGGCTGCTACTGGTTGCCGGGCGCCGCCATTGTTGTTTACATCCTCACTGTCAATGGCTCTCTCGCTCGCTCACAGAGGCTGTGTGCTCCTCCGTGGCGATGAGCGCTTGCGTTAAAAAATAATAATAAACATATTTGTAAAGTGGGGGGACACAAACGGGATTTTGAAAAGTGCGGGGGACATGTCCCCCCTGTCCCCAGTGGAAATTACGCCATGCGTGTGTGCGTCAAGTGCAATAAATATATATGCAAGTTGCAACACACACAGAATAAAGCTCTGCCCCTCATGTGCTGTATAGGCTGGTACGACTGGGCTGTTCAATGGGGCTGATGTGTTGTGTAGAATCTGCCAGAAGGAAAGGTCACACTCCTTATGAAGCGGGGAGGTGCCACATTGCTTTTCTTCCAGACTGCAATAGAGAACCGCAGTGACGCGTCCTAAAACCCGGAAGTAAACTTCTTCCGGTTCCATCGTCAAAAAACAATGCAATTTCTCCATAGGGTTTTGGAAAATAGCTCAAAATAAGGTCTGTGGTTGAAACACATTTAAGAGAGGGATCACGTTTTGTTCAGCCAGATAATCTCCACATATCTACGCTACTTTTATAATTTTCGAATCATAAATCTAGTCGCCAGAAGCAAAATGCTAACGTTATGCTATAAAGGAACTACAAGCTAGAACGGCAGGGTCGCACAACTCAACGTCACACCAACTTAAGATCGCCTCAACTGACTTTCGCGCACTTGCATATTTTAACAAAGCTTTTCATTTTATGATGATGGTCAGATAAAGATATAGATACTAAAGATACTACAGATACTACAGATACCTAAGATAGGCATATACTCTCTTTCAAGCAGAACACAGGGGAAAGAAATTTAGCGGGAGTGTTTACGTAATCGGCGTAATGACGTACAACGGCCTCGACCATTTCTGTAGTCCACTAATGCCACTTGTTAACAACCATCGTTTTTCCGACACGTAAACTCTTCAGAAATCACCAGCGGGGTCACTGCTGATGTATTTAATGTGGTAGAACAAAACGTGATCTATCTCTTAATTGTGTGTCAAACACAGACCTTATTTGGAGCTATTTTCCAAAACCCTATGGAGAAATTGCATTGCTTTTTGACGAAGGAACCGGAAGTGGTAAAAATGCTAACTTACTTCCGGGTTTTAGGACGCGTCACTGCGGTTCTCTATGCTGGTCCCGCAAATCAAGCAAGAACGTGATTGGTCGATATTCATTGTGGGGGGTGGGGGGAGGAGGGGTCTTAGATAGATATAGAGTTGTAGTAAGTAGATAGAGTTCGCTATGATTTAGGTTTCGTTTATGCATAGGGTTGATTCTTTTAATTACATTTCCTTTTTTGTTTTGTGTATTTTATACATTTTGGATTTGCTTGGCGAGCTATTTTTAGAACATGCCCGGCGGGCGACTCACGTTGCCCCTGCGGGCGACTAAGTGCCCGCGGGCACCGTGTTGGCTACCCCTAGTATAGAGACAGATACTTTAGAGCAAGGGCGCCGGAAGCAGAGGGGCCAGGGGGCCATTGGCCCCCCCACTTTACAGCCCTGCCCCACATTTTCGCAGCAGCGGATGCCGCGGAACACTGTACACATCCCGTTTCAATAATTCCCCTCTACTCTAAAGTCGCATCTAAAAAGAACGCGATCTGATCTAGCTGTGTATTTTGTTATTTTTGATTGTCATATTCAATCTCATTAGCTACAGGCATGTTTGAAGCTTGTAAAGGGAAGATGACCGCTCTCACTCGCCACTCTGCTCTTCCTCAGCGCCGCTCCCCCTCCCTCCGCTGAAATTATGAATGTAAGGCGTGTAGTAATCATATATAACACGACAGGGTCCGTTACAGTTTGTTTTCATCTGATTTCAAATAAACAAAGTCTTGGCTTTTAGAATATTAAACTTGTTTCGGCAAATTCAGATGATAAATACAACGTTGAAGCTTCGGCATAATTACAAGCGGAGAACGGAGTAACTTGACGTCACAGCAGGCACAACAACAGCGTGTTTTCCCCGGGAAACAAACACAATACACACAAAGGCAAAAATACACAAACACACACACGTATACACACACACACACACACACACACACACACACACTCGCGAGCTCCCCCCAGACCAGTAATCCAAACGAAAATATTTTCCCTCCGTACTACTTTGATCATTTGCTCCGCTGATAATCAATCAGATCGATGGATATCCATCAAATCCAAATGTGGAGATGACAGCTTTGTAAATACCGGAGTTAATAACTGGAACTTTTCACAGAGTGTGTTCAAAGAAAGCGCGCTATTCAGTCAAACACCAGTCAACATTCAGCTTGTCAAACAAGAGCGTATTGAGCAGGAACAAAGGAGAGATGGAATGATGGAGCAACTGCGCTGTCATGTGTGGGCTGGACCTGTATAGTTTAATTTACAGGAAAGGAGTGAGCAGAGGGTAGAGTGGTCCATTCTTGTTCTGTTTTCTGTGACTATCTTCCTCCTGAACACCCTCTCAGACTTTCAGTTGCGCGCGCTACTAAAGAGACTCGTTACCATGGAAACCAAACAATGGTGCAGCTGTATTGAAGTCCGAGTGGAAACAGTAACATTTGGAGCGTTATGTTAGAATGAAACAGGTCGTGACTCACAAATCAGATTTAGTCAGAAATCGGGAGAAATGCGGGATAAATATGATCCCGGGAGGAAATCGGGAGTCTCCCGCGAAAATCGGGAGGGTTGGCAAGTATGTCACATAAACACGCACTTTTGGCCCCCCCACTTCTGAAATGAATCCGGCGCCGCTGCTTTAGAGACAGATACTGTAGAGACAGATACTATAGAGACAGATACTTTAGAGACAGATACTTTAGAGACAGATACTTTAGAGACAGATACTATCGAGACAGATACTTTAGAGACAGATACTTTAGAGACATATAATATATAAATAATATATAAACACAGGAAGGGGAAGAAATGAGGTGGAAAAAGAGAATAAATTAAATTAAATAATATTTATAAAAAAATGAAGAGGTTAAAGTTAGGATGTGAAATAAATACAATTACAAATTAAATGTAAATATGTATATAAACACAGGAAGGTAAATAAAGGATGTGTAAAAAGAGAATAAATTAAATAAAACAGAATTGTAATATTTATACAAACACAAGAAGTTTAAAAAGTCCTCATTTAAAGCCTTCGAGCCGATCACTGCTGCTTCCTGAGTGATGATCAATATAATATTTAATATCTAGAATAAAGATAATAATAAATAGTGTAATAAAGATGTTACCTGCGCTCAGCAGCAGCAGCAGCAGCAGCAGGGCTCCATGATGTCTCCTCACTCTGTGTACTTATACTCACATATCTGGGTCAGTATGATGAGACACAGAAAGTCAGGCTCTCTTCCTGCCCCCCCCCCCCGCTCCGCCCGTCAGAAAGACACCATTTTAAAGGGGACCTATCATGCTATATTTAAATAAATATATAAGGTATATATATATATATAAGGTATATTAATACGTTTTAATTTTCAAAATACGAAACAGATCATGCATTTTAGCCATGCCTCATTTTGCCTCACTCCAGCTCTGTCTTTGCAAGGTCTGATTCAGCTGACCACGCCCCATGCGGAAGAGGGGGGCGTGACACGGCCCCGGCACGAGCGTCATGTTATCATGCTTGCTGTGATTACGAGTGGAGAGTCAACATGGCCCAACCTCTCATTCCCCTGATTGGTGGAGAGTTGACCAATCAGGCGGAGTGCGCCTACATTACGTCAAAAAGGTGCAAATAAAAAATCCACCCGTATCAAATCCGTTGCAGCCCCGTTTTTAGAGATTTGGGTATGGAGGAAAAGAGAGAGGGTTGTGTTTTCTGACACTTTGTGAGTTCCCTGGAACACCGGGGACACATATGTATGTAGAAAAGACATCACAAAGTGCATTTTGCATGATAGTTCCCCTTTAAGTTCAGCACATTTCTGATGGACTTTGTTTAAAGGTCTTCTATTATGATAATTTTAGGCATATATTATATATCAGATTTTTTTTTTCGCAAAATGTTTGCTTTTTCACAGAACATTGTATTTTTTTCAGATTTCTGATTTTTTTTCTCCGAATTTGACTTTGTGTCAAAATGTATACTTTTCTCAAAATGTTGACCTTTTTATATATTTTTCTCAGGATTAAGATTTTTTTTAAGAATTTTGACTTTCTTTTATAGAATTTTGACTTTTTCACAAAAAATCATTTCTCCTTATTAAAGGGAGGCAGTGCTCATGACACGCATTTTTAAATAATTATCATACGATAAAACAGACCAGTCTCTGCCAGTCTTTATTTTTATTTTTAATCTGATGACGTTATCAGTGATTTTAAGCTGATTAATTACCGAAATAACATCAACCCTGTGGGCGGCGCCATTTTGACGAGTCACATGACTTATTTTACCGGACGTGACGTGTCAACTATGCGTTTGGACAAAATTACGTATGTGCTTCGTCCATGTTGTTTACTGTAGTAATTAATTATAATTAAAAATAATAATTAATCTGTGTAGCAATATATGTATATTATTTACACTGTGAAATGTCGGTATATCTAAGGAAATATGTATGAAATTATTACTTTTTAATGATGAATTAAACAAATAAGATGTTTGGCCTGAAATGAACGCTTTTCTT
The DNA here is from genome assembly GCA_011823955.1 of Dissostichus mawsoni. NCBI lineage: Eukaryota > Metazoa > Chordata > Actinopteri > Perciformes > Nototheniidae > Dissostichus > Dissostichus mawsoni. The sequence goes on along the minus strand of JAAKFY010000004.1, from coordinate 4,801,538 downwards.
ATTTAATATTCACGATTGATTTATCATCATCATCATCATCATCAGGCCTTTTCTTTTGGCATTTTATTTTTGACATGCTTGACAATCGGCACTAAAATTTAAAAATATTGTGCATATGTTAATTTTAATTGTAAAGTATATAATGCTAAGAAGAAAGGGCTGTACCCGTCAAATTTACCCACCTTTAATTTATTGGTTCAACCAAAGAGGCGCGTTTCACATCCTTCATGGCAACCAGTGCTGTTCTCAATACAGCTTCTTCTAACACCACAGTGCCGAATTCCCTGTGTAAACATATGCAATCCAAGTCGTCTGTGACCAGTTTATCTTCAAGCTCTTCAAGCTCATGACAACATATGTTCATCAGAGGATTGTCCATGGCTACACACCGACTGCAAGTACACCATTCATGTACAGGTCTCCCTACTCGCCCCCCGAAATCAATTGCACGAGTAAAGGGATCGTCTCCAGCAAGATCACCGTGCTGTTCATCCTCATCGTCACTGGATTCCTGACGGTTCTGGCCACTTGGCTCGAACCGGCTGAATTCCCCCAATCTCTCCACATTGCTCCAAACTTCTTCCTCGGCTGACGAGTCCGAACTCAAATACTCGGCCATGTTTTCGTCGAACGAGCTGTTCCTGTGTTTACAAAGTGAACGCATAGATGACGTCACGACCTAGTTTTTTGGATCATGTGACTACTGAAAATGGCCAAAATGGCAGCTGCCTGACGGAATATACAGGTTTTGATAAAAAAGAGCTATAAAATCATTATTTACCGGGGAATATCGCTGATTTCTTCAGGGTATGGTTTAAACATAATGTTTCACTAAATACTGAAGTTTTGATTAATTATCTAATGAGTGGACCCTTCCTTTAACAGTGATGTTTAAACCAGCTCTCCAGCTCTGACAGCTCTGTTTCCAGCCTCATTGAGCATTATATGATTCTATTCTTATACTAATATATTAACTTCTCTTCATCAATCCAGTTTTTCTTCAATACTCAAATAAGGTTTAAAGGGGACATATCATGCAAAATGCACTTTTTGATGTCTTTTATACATAAGTATGTGTCCCCGGTGTGTCAGGAGACTTACGCAGCGTCAGAAAATAAAACCCTCTCTCTTTTCCTCCGTACCCAAATCTCTAAAACGGGGGAACAACGGAGCTGATCCAGATTTGCGTCCGATATGACGTAATATCTGAAATGTGGACCCACGGCCCTATCAGAAACGTTGCTATCAGAAACAATGCCCGACTGTTTTGGACGTAATATGGTCGGTGTTTACATTAGCATCGCTAACACTCAGAGCTAACCTGTACTGGAGAGCATGTGTGTGAAGAAGCAGGAAATAAAAAGGAACTCACCTTGTGGTATAACCGGCAAGAGAGAAAGCCTTTGAGCTCCATACTGTTTCAGAAATAATCCTTGATAATCCATGATATGGCGTTTCATCACCGCAGTATTTAGTTTAGACAGTAGCTGCCGGGTCCCGCATGAGCTCAGACCCCTCCTTTTTTAAAGCTTTATACCCCAAATCAGCACTTTTGAAACAGGAAGTGAAATAGATATGAGGCGTGGCTAGAATGGGTGATCTGTTTGGTATTTTGAGCAAAACACTTCATAGACATGTTTTTATATATTTTTATATATCTGAGACCTATGCTATTGCCTAAAAATAGCATGATAGATTACATTGCATTTAGCTGACGCTTTTATCCAAAGCGACTTACAATAAGTGCATTCGACCAAGAAGATACAAACTTGAAGAAAACAGAATCATATAAGTACATCAGGTTTCATAGAGCCAAAACATTTCAAGTCCTAACTGGCTTTAGATAAGCCAGTCCTTTATTAGTATATAAGTGCTTTGTTAGTAATTCTATGGCTCAAAGTGGAGTCGAAAGAGATGAGTTTTCAGTCTGCGCCGGAAGATGTGTAAGCTTTCTGCTGTCCTGATGTCAATGAGCTCATTCCACCATTTTGGAGCCAGGATAGCAAACCCAAGTGTTTTTGCTGATGGGAACTTGGGTCCCCCTCGCAGTGCTGGTGCAGCGAGCCGTTTGGCTGATGCAGAGCGAGAGTGCACGTGCTGGGGTGTACAGTTTAACCATGTCCTGGATGTAGGAAGGGCCAGATCCATTCACAGCATGGTACGCAAGTACCAGTGTCTTGAAGTGGATTCTAGCAGTTACTGGAAGCCAGTAGGAAGGGAGCGGAGGAGCGGCGTGGTGTGGGAACATTTAGGAAGGTTGAAGACCAGACGAGCGCTGCATTCTGGATGAGCTGCAGAGGTCGGATGGCACATGCAGGTAGACCAGCCAGGAGGGAGTTGCAGTAGTCTAGGCGTGAGATGACGAGAGCCTGGGCCAGAAGTTGCGTCGCCTTCTGGGTCAGGAGGGGACGTATCCTCCTGATGTTGTAAAGAGTGTATCTGCAGCAGCGGGTTGTAGCAGCGATGTTTGCAGTGAAGGACAGTTTGTTATCTAGGGTCACACCCAGATTCCTTGCAGTCTGAGTCGGGGAAACAATAGAGGTGCCGATGTTGATTGTTAGGTCAAGAGTGGGACAATCTTTTCCAGGAAGGAAAAGCAGTTCAGTCTTGTCAAGGTTGAGCTTGAGGTGGTGAGCAGACATCCACTGAGAGATGTCTGCTAGACAAGCAGAGATGCGTGCGACGACCTGGGTCTCTGAGCGGGGAAAGGACAGAATTAATTGGTGACCTTTAACCCTCCTATTGTCTTAATTCCCCCCCCCCTTACTTTGGTGTTCGTGGTCAAATTTGACCGGTCCTGTTTAACTGCTATTACATTAACACAAAAACCATTAATCATCACCACATTTCATTTAACACCCTTTCAAACTGTACATATTGTATCAGAATACTGGTATACATGAAGAACTGCAGTAAATATACAAAGAACAGACACTGAACATGTATTGCGTGTGCCAGGTGTGATCCATGTGGGGGGATGGGCACATAGGAGCAGGAAATGTGTCAAATTGTGTGTGTGTGTGTGTGTGTGTGTGTGTGTGTGTGTGTGTGTGTGTGTGTGTGTGTGTGTGTGTGTGTGTGTGTGTGTGTGTGTGTATGTGTGTGTGTGTGTGTTTGTGTTTGTTTGTTTGTGTGCCAGGTGTGATTCACATGGGGGGATTGGGCACATAAGGGGGGGGGACACATCTAGTGTATGTGTGTGCAGGGGCGCCGTAAGGGGGTGAAAAGTTAGGACGATTCTAAGGGCCCGTGACTGACAGGGGCCCAAACTATTTTAGAACATTAAGAAAAAAAATGTAAGTAACCAATGTGATATCTTTTCATGGGGCCCAAAATCCCTGGCGGCGCCCCTGTGTGTGTGTGTGTGTGTGTGTGTGTGTGTGTGTGTGTGTGTGTGTGTGTGTGTGTGTGTGTGTGTGTGTGTGTGTGTGTGTGTGTGTGTGTGTGTGTGTGTGTGTGTGTGTGTGTGTGTGTGTTGTGTTTGTGTGGGTGTTTTATCTGATCCGGATGGTTACTAATTCCTTTTCTTTATGGTGGTCATTTTTGACCGGGAACACCATGGTGTTACAAAGTTGACTAAATCATCCAAAATGTAATGAAAGTGGTGATCAGCAATTTGATATGTTCAAATGTCCACTGTGAAGGATATCATGAAGCCTGAATGCAATCGAATCTAAAACAAAAAAGTTATGATTGATGAAAGTAGTAAATCGGTCAGATTTGACCCGAAGACAAACAGGAGGGTTAATATATGTAAGTATCCTCCTCAACACATTTGACATTCTTGAAATGTAACAAACCCAGCCCATAATGTCTCTTTTTCTCTGTGTTTCTCTTGTATAGTTGGCAATAACAAATAAAAAAAGAACGCTCAAAACTAGCCTTTTGGGAAGCTAATAAAAAAAGTCAACAAACCTGTTTCTGATTCTGAGCTTTTATTTGAAAATGGTGTTACGGAAGTTGTAGGAGGAGGAAATAACCGACCAACAACAAACAAACAACCGCAGCATCCTCCCATCCGTTTCCCCGGTAAAAGCACTCAATTCCCAGGTAACAGAAGCAGGAATTAACCCCTGGAGCTCCTCCGTTTCGGCGGTTGTTAGCGTTGTTTCTCTGCCGCTCAACATGACCTCTCACCGGGTGCTTCAGTCCCAGCTGTCCTCCATCATGGAGGCTCTGACCCGGGCTGCGGTGCTGGAGATCAGCGAGCTGCTGGAGGAGAGCTGTGCCGGGTGGAAAAGCGAGATTTCCCGCAGCAACATGGAGAACCAGGCGCTGCGGAGGAGGCTGGAGCTCCTGGAGACCGTCATCACCCGGGGAGGGAGGCTGGATAGCGGCGGCGGGGAGGAGGAGGCAGCTGGAGGGGTCTTTGTGGAGGTCACTGTCGGTGAGTTTCGGGGGCTTTTTTTATTGTATTTGTTTAAATAAGCAGAATCAGAATACCTTTATTGGTGTATATACAGAGGGGAAATGTAAATGTTTCAACTAAAGGTATTACATACATGCAGTGCTGTATAAAAGTAACATTTACCTCTTGTAGTGGAGTAGAAGTACAAAGT
>JAAKFY010000004.1:4756534-4795979 GCA_011823955.1 Dissostichus mawsoni | reverse complement strand
CACACACACACACACACACAAACAAACACACACCCACAATATCTGTGCAACAACATGTCAAACTGATAGTGAACACTGATTTAAAAATAAATGTGTTTGAGCTCCTGTTTTAAGTCAGTTATATAAAAAGATACACATTGTGTGCACACCAAATATGAGCAGAATTCTCTCGTTTAGTTTGGGTTTCAGCCTTTATTTGTCATCACTTGTTCCTATTCTCTCTGATATCGGACTTAGACCTGCTGCTGTTGTGGCTCCAGTGACAGCAGCATAACACAAGGGCGCCGGATGCAGGGGGGCCAGGGGCCCATTGGCCCCCCCACTTTACAGCCTGCCCCACATTTCAGCGGATGCCGCGGAACACTGTACACATCCCGTTTCAATAATTCCCCTCTACTCTAAAGTCGCATCTAAAAAGAACGCGATCTGATCTAGCTGTGTATATTTTGTTATTTTTTAGTTATTTATATTCAATCTCATTAGCTACAGGCATTTTTGAAGCTGTGTAAAGTGAAGATGACAGCTCTCACTCACACTCTGCTCTTCCACAGCGCCGCTCCCCTCCCTCCGCTGAAATTATGAATGTAAGGCGTATAGTAATCATAGATAACACGGCAGGGTCCGTTACAGTTTGTTTTCATCTGATTTCAAATAAACAAAGTCTTGGCTTTCAGAATATTAAACTTGTTTCGGCAAATTCAGATGATAAATACAACTTTGAAGCTTGTAACGACATAATTACAAGCGGAGAACGGAGTAACTTTACGTCACAGCAGACATAACAACAGCCGGTGTTTCTTGTGAGTGTTTTCCGCGGGAAACAAACACAATACACACAAACGCAAAAATACACAAACACACACACGTATACACACACGTATACACAAACACACACACACACACACACACACACACACACACACACACACACACACACACACACACACACACTCGCGAGCTCCCCCCAGACCAGTAATCCAAACGAAAATATTTTCCCTCCGTTACTACTTTGATCATTTGCTCCGCTAATAATCAATCAGATCGATGGATTCCAGAGAAGAGGAAACTTTAAAGGCCTTTTTCTCAAAATGATGACTCGGTGACAGTCATTATAATGTGACATATTTGCTTAATATTTGGAGTACAAAAACAATCCTGATATCATTAGAAAGCTAGGAATCTCCTCTTTCCAACAGTGTATACAACTCAAAATGTGTCTTCGGGTCAATGCGACTGATTTCGATGGAGCAGGTCACTTTGCATTAGGTAAAATAAAGCAGGCAGACATAACAGGAAGAATATGTACATTTTAATCCAATCAAATAGGACATTGTCACACCATTCAAATGTATCCATGTACATTACAAAATAAAAAAGCTTAGATTTGTTTATTTGTTACGTTGTTTACGTTATTTGTTACGTTGTTCTGTGTGTGTCAGCCGTTAACCTAGATAGATAAACTTGCAAACATGTCAGAAGAACCGGCGCATAAGAAAACAAAATACAGTCAAACTAAACTGAAATTCAACAACTTGAATGTCACATCCCTGACATCCACAACTCCGGAGCCTGGCCCTTCAACCATAGAACCAGCGCAGCCAGATGAACCCAAAGCAGCAGCTCTGCGGCCGCAGAGACTGTCAAAACCGCCGCCGGCATCGTTGAACCGAAACAGGCTGGTTCCGACTGCATGGAGGTTTGTTGTCGGGACATTGAGACGGGCAAATAAAAGCTTATTTGGGCAAAGAGAAAGGTACTTCAATGCAGAATGGTACAAAAACAGAGAGTGGTTAATTCTTTGCAAAACCACTAAACGAGCCTTCTGTGAAATATGCAGATTTGCTGCTGTAAACGGCTTGTAACTTTCTCCAAATGTGGAGATGAGCTTTGTAAATACCGGAGTTAATAACTGGAACTTTTCACAGAGAGTGTTCAAAAAAAGTGCGCTTACTTCAGTCAAACACCAGTCAACATTCAGCTTGTCAAACAAGAGCGTATTGAGCAGGAAAAAAGAGAGATGGAATGATGGAGCAACTGCGCTGTCATATGTGTGGGCTGGACCTGATAGTAGTATAATTTACAGGAAAGGAGTGAGCAGAGGGTAGAGTGGTCCATTCTTGTTCTGTTTTCTGTGACTATCTTCCTCCTGAACACCCTCTCAGACTTTCAGTTGCGCGCGCTACTAAAGAGACGCGTTACCATGGAAACCAAACAATGGTGTAGCTGTATTGAAGTCCGAGTGGAAACAGTAACATTTGGAGCGTTATGTTAGAATGAAACAGGTCGTGACTCACAAATCAGATTTAGTCAGAAATCGGGAGAAATGCGGGATAAATATGACCGGGAGGAAATCGGGAGTCTCCCGCGAAAATCGGGAGGGTTGGCAAGTATGTCACATACACACGCACTTTTTGGCCCCCCCACTTCTGAAATGAATCCGGCGCCGCTGGCATAACACTGTTACAGAAAAAGGCCTGATAAGACGATAGACACAGCAGAAGGCAGACAGACTGATAACAGCCTGGCTTGAGTACACAGATGTTATTTCGTCTGTATTTTTCCGGGAATTTGCCAACCAATACAATTTTTTTTATTGAAAGATATCAATATTTTTTACAATCCTAATTATATTTCAATAATTACATCAATACATTAATTAAAAAGTGGCATTTTGCCCACAGAATTTATTTATATCGTTGTTTTTTTTTTGATCGTGTAGAAAAAATGGGAGAAAACACCTTTTCTGAGAGCATGACTGTTAAAAACATGTTAAAGTAAATCTTTAAAGGGAAACTTGCTATGGGTTATTTTTAATGAAAGAGACATTGAAATGACTTGCTTTCACCTCCTCTGAAATTGATACAGAGTTTTTAGGTTTTTTGACCACCATCATGTTGTTGTTTTTTTAGCAAGAAGTGAACATTATGTAAACTTGAATTGAATATCCACTCATTTACTTTTTGGAAAGATTGAGAGATTGCTTGTTTTTTTAATGAAAGAAACGTTTTCCCAACGTATTTCCATTTGATATGTGATTTCCTGTAGTGTTTAAGTATAATATATACAATATATATTGGGTGAATCAGTATTGATTCAGTGTCAATCATTACTGGAAATCTTGATGCACTTTCAATAAGGTTTCAGAATGAAATGTGGGGCTTCTTGACCATCATGACTCCTGGTTACGGTCCTATCACATGATTCATCAGAGTCAATGTTTTTAAAGCTCTACAGGACCCTCAGAAAACTCTGATTTGAATTCTAACGTGAACTGGACTTTAATTACAAAAATTACAAGTGTGAAATCTGGCCACCTCCCTGCAGTGATTCACTTCTCACAGCACTTTGACAAACAAGCCCCTTTGACCACAGTCAGCTTTCCCCCGCTGAGGTTCCTATCTGCCTCTGCGCCCCGGTGAAGGTTCAATTCCTCAGGGTTGTCAGTACAAGTCAAGACTCGACCTTGTGAGCATCTTCCTTCTGCGTGTTTCACATGAAGGCTCAACAAACCTCACACTCTTCCAGTAAAGTGAGAGTTTTACCACAAAAACAATGCTGCTTCTGATAAACAGACATTCAGTGCTGCTGGTTGAAGGGTATGTGCTAACCCAGCCCTGCCAAAACCACGTTACACAAGTGTGCATGCTTGTTCCTCTGGGCATGCCTTGGAAAAAAGTATTAAAGTCAGAGAACACCATGTATTTATAAAGTCTTACTCACTTCTCCCATACAGCACTTTTCTTGAGGAATACCCTCTGACTTTCTCAACATTTCCTCCTCCTTGACCATTCATATGAGCACCAAACATGGAAAAAGAAAGGAAAGATGAAGGGAAAACAATTGTAAAGCACCTGAAATCAAATCCAGCTGGGCTTCATATTAGATATCACCTAGAGACAGGAGCAGCAGGGAGGAAGCCATTACACCACCAGATGTGTCCCATTTCCAAACCACATGATATGTATGCATCATACTTGTATTGTGTGATGAGATAAAGAAATTACAAACCAATCAGCCGGTCAAAACAATGAATAATCAGTCAGAATACAAAGAAAAAAAGCAGAGAAAAAAGCTAAATTACTAAAAGTTGTTTTCCTTCCTTGATCTGTAAGAGAGAGAAACACCAAAAATCTATTTTATACATGTATACTTCCAATCTAAGAGATACAAATGGATAAATGTCGAGCAAAAACAAATCAGATTGACTTTTTTTTAAGTAATTATTTCCATTAAAGGGAAGATTGTTATCGGTTATTTCTCAGGATTTAACAGAAATTTGAAATGCTGCAGTTTTAGCTGTGCCATCTTGGTTTTTAGCAAAAAAAAAACATTAATATTGCTTGCTTTTTATGAAAGGAACACTTCTAAACATGTGATTTCTCATAGCATTCAAGTATAAAATGTATTCAAATATATTGGGTGAATCAGTATTGATTCCATGTCAGTCATTACTGAAAAGTGTTTAACATTACACATAATAAGCACTTAAAGCAATTCAAGTAAACTGTAGACCAAAGAAGAAGACCCAGAAGAAGAATGAGGGATGATGAAGACGTGGGTCATACCATGATTTAAAGTTGAGTCAGAAATGTGCTGTGTCACCATTTATATCTCCCCTGTCTGTATTAAACATGACACAGGATCTTTACCGAGTGTCTGACAGATATGACTCATCAGCTCCCATTGGAGGTGAGGGATTGAAAACATATTATGTTTTATATAGCATATTCCTTGATGCATATGCAGGAAATAACTGGGGAACAAAGCTAAGTAGCGTAATGAGAAATGAAACATTTTTGCACACCAAAAACACACATTGAATCACTGCATGCCTTACAATTGGATCCAGTTTTTTTTTAATACATTGAATGTTTTAGAATGAACACATGTCACCTTGTTGGGCCATAGCCAGGATTTTCAGATAAACGTGGTCTACAGTATAACACACAAACCCAATCATATAAAATAAATGATTTAATGTTTTTTTATTTATATATTTCAAATATATGTTTTATTTGTTTTAAATTAAACTCTTACTACTAACGTCAGATTTATACAAACACATTCTTGTTTGAGCCAGGGACGCGGGAAGGGGGGGTGCTGAGGGGGTGCAGCACCCCCATCTGTTGGCGGAGAGTTGTAACTGCAACGCCAAAAAGTTCACTAAACAAATCAATACAAAAGTTTTATTTTGAGTTACTATTTTTGAGTTAGCATTTTAGTGTAAGCAGTCTATAAAAAGCTTCACTATATAAGAGAAAGTGATAATGCGGCGTGCTTCTTCTGTTGCTCTGCTATAGAAAAGAAGCTTGTCAGTGCAGACAAGATCAGGGATGGGAGTTTTGTGAAAGCAGGGTTTAACAACTGGCGAAAGGCAGGGGAAACATTTAGGGAGCATGAGAAGTCCCATCAACACACAGCATTAAAACGAACACCGATGAATGCACTGCTCTACAAGCTGTTGCTAAAGACCAAATTACTGCATTTAATATGACGTTATTATACAGGACCGCGCCAAGTGACATCGCCTGGCCTGGGCAAGCCCCGAATGTTTTTTCTGTAGCCCTGGACAATTCTCCCTCAATAATATAATACATTAACCGTGCTTTACCTGAACCTCATCATGAGAGGACGGGAGAATTGTAATTTCCCGTGTTCAGTGAATGCAACAGAGGCAAGACACCAGACCAACCAGAGAGTTGAATGGAAATAAACATCTGTTTTATTGGCTGACAGGTACCTATCCTGTGAGCTGTGACAATGTTTAAACTGTCAGTCGGACTCAGAGTTTTTGAAGATGGACATAAGACATTTTTTTCTTAAAAAAGACGACAATTCTCAAGTGGTGGCTCACACAACAACCCCAGAGCCACCACTTGAGCCAGGTAAACAAGGTATGTAAATGTCAGTAAACTTCCAAGTTATGCGAACATGTAAGCAAAGCATAAATTACAGCTACTTTGACGTTACTTTGAATCGCGCGGGTAAGCTAAACCGTTAGCAAGTAGCTATAGTAGCCAGAGATATTAAATAAACACTTTGTCATACAATCTAAATGTAATGTTTTTTAGCGTTACCTGGTGATTTCAAAGAAAGCTCTCTGGAAAATGTTGACTTACTGTTCGACATGAAGCTAGAAGCTACCTTACAGTACACAGTTGATCCTGAGTCCTGTCAGTTAAAGTGTTTCATAGTTAGCTTAGCTAAGCATCAACCTAGCACTGAAATATATGGATGTTATGTGACAGTATTTCTGAGAAAAAGTCAGCTGAAATGGTGGCATAGTTGCCACTGTCGACAGCATGTTTGAACGTATTTGCAGCAGTAAATGTGGCCACTGACGTTGCATAACAACACCGGAATTTAAATGTGCAACCTCTTTTTGAGACAGATTTTGCATGAAATTATCATTCTTCTGAATGATATTCCTATTGAAAGCTAGTTATATGTGAACATTATGAGATGGACAGCCAGAGAGAATAAATGAAAAATAGTTATGAAATACTATATGACAGTAAAACAAGAATACAGTTTAAAAGTGATTTGTAAAATATAAGAAAAAGAAAATCTGCTTACAGTTCTGTTTCATATGGGTGTCTTCCCCCCTCCCACCGCACCCGCACGCCACCCTCCCAACTCTGACTGACTTCCCGCATCCCTGGTTTGAGCCCAAATCATGATCCTACTAATCCAAGTGTTTTTGTTTCAATTCACAAATGTTACCACATGTTTAAAACTGTGACTGTAACTCAGGACTAAATCGGTTTCCCTTTAAATGTATTACAAATTGCAGTTTTGCTATGGACATATCATGTTTATGAGACACTGGGGTTGGAGAGGAACACCAGATGCTCAGGTATACATAAAGGAAACTATTTATCTAGTAAAGTACTATTAATGCACTGTCATTGTATGTTCAAACTTCCAGCCCAGATGTGATCACCAAAAATAGTAATTTAACCCTCTACAACTCTTTGACAACAACACGACTCCACCCTGTGATATGACTAAAGATTCAGAACTGCCATTGAATTCTTCTGTTTTTTTGCAGGAGATTTTTTTCGTGCCTGTCAGACTTTTCCAGTATTAACAGAGTGAACATGATTAATTCCAAACAGGGAATGTTCCAAAAATAGAGACTCAGTGTGGTTAAAGCAGGGAAAGTGAAGTGCCCTGGTGCTTTGGGACGATTAGTAACAGGAAGTAACTCATGGAAAAAGAAAGTTACACACAGGAGAACAATGTGAGTGAATCTTCTAGGCCTATTTATAGAAAAATAAGAAATGTTCTAAATTCAGAATATTTTCACTACTCAACTTAATGATATGATTTCCGATTCCGAGGCATTATTATGGATTGTGAAAGCATGGACCTTATGCAATCATCCAACTTGTTTTTGATAATATATTTCAAGGCAATATGCCAGGCACATCTTCTGCTTTTGCCAAAAATAAATCAAATCAATAAATTAAATAAATAAATGAACCCAAGGTCTATTATAGGTCAAGCTTTTTTGTGAGGTTTTGTGTTTTGACAAAACATGTACATCTTGAACTAAGCATTTCTCAGCTTGAAAACAACATCGTCTTATGGTCTTCATCAGGAAGTGGAAATGACTCAGGTGTTGAGAGTTTGACTTGATACACACATATCATACCAAGGTCAAGAATTGGATTCATCTATCATTAATAACGTTGTATTTATTACAGGGATTTTTTAAAACATGAAAATATATGATTTATATTATTTATTCCATCTCTTGTAAGACCATTGACTTTTTCCAGAAGCCATCAAAACAAACATCTGCTAATCATTCCAATGTTCATCTTATGGTTCCTTGGCCCCACTCTGTGGTAGCAGGTAGTTACTACAGAACATCCACTGTAAGCTTTTCAAGCCAATCCCAATCTTTTTGAAGTGTTTTTGCTGTGATATGCACACCAAGGCCTTGAAAAAAGGTTCATGAAATATAAAATATCATTACAAGTGGAAACAAACGATTTCCCTACCGCATTTATGGATCATATATAAAATGTATTGCCGGCCAAATGCGGGAGGTGGCGCCGTGGCTTAGTTGGTTAAAGCGCCTGTCTAGTAAACAGGAGATCCTGGGTTCAAATCCCAGCGGTGCCTTTTGTATAAGGAAAACAATCATTTACCGAGCAGTATGTAAAGATAATACATTGCATTACATTACATGTTAGATACTTTTATCCAAAACGACTTACATACTCAATACTGTGGACAATCCCCACAGGAGCAATTTGGGGTGAAGTGTCTTGCCCAGGGACAACGACATGCTGACTGCAGTGGGTTTGAACCTGTGACCCCTGATCCGAACACCAACGCACTATTCCACACGCCACACGCCTAATAAAATATGATGCACATTAAGCAACTAAACAGACAAGCCTGTTTACAGTTGTCGGCAAAATGCCGCTCCTCTGTCTTCATCTTCAGTCAAAGCATGAGACGTTCCCACTGTGGGTCAAAATAATGCGCTGTGATGTGCAGTCGACACGTTGGATGCGATCCGAATGATCTAACGCAGCCCCTCGTCCTCCACAATGTTAAGCTGTAGCCACCCATTTAGCTATCGCTGTTAAAAGCTTGCTGCTCGTAGAAGTGTCCAGGCATCTCCCCGACAAACTTTCAAGCGTGGTCTGCCACAAGCGAGCGGCAGGTACGGGGCTGTCAGCATCAGCTGTGGGCTTGGCTTACTGTTTCAAACACCTTTTTTTGTAAAAATATCTCTCGCTAGAATCTCCCACCATCCAACTAACAACAACAACAACGTCAAGCCTTTGGGCTCTGAAACTACGGGGCGGGCCGAGGACAAATACACATGCGTTAATCGCACGTTAAAATAATTAGTGGCGTTAAAAAAAATTGCGTTAACGCGTTATTAACACTTAGGTTTCTGTAGGGTTCATGGCAGACGGATGCAGTGGGAAAACATACATCAAGTGCCTCAAGTGTCAGATGTATCTCTGCATTTCAAAAAAGGATGCAGTACTACAAATGAGGGCTCAGTATTTGTTGCATTGAGTTGTTGTGCTCTAATGTTGTCTAATGGCGCATTTCCATTGCAGGGCCTCGCTCGGCTTAGTACGGTATAGTTAGGCCTTGTTAGGACGCTCACTTTATGCCTCGTTTTCATTACAGTTTAGTAGCTGGGGCAGTAACTATAGTAACGCAGTGTAGGCGGAGCCGTGACGTCATCTTCAATGCGAACCACAGAAAAACAACATCAGCCGTTAGCTGTTTGTAGTGATGGCAAAATGAAGCTTTGAATGAAGCATCGAACCACTTGGACAATTGTGTTGGAAATAGGTTCATTTCTCGAAGCTTCAGTTACAGCGACCTCTCCTGGCGAAGTGCAAGGCTGCAGTGGGTTTAACGTATCTTTGCCTTGAAAAATATTCGATGCACACACACACTAAGACTGAATATCATGTTCTATTTGCAATTAAAGATTGATAATTGTGTGTATTGGGTTATTGAGAAGAGACTAGACAGTGCTGGACATTTTTTTGGGCGGAGACGGCCTTTTATCAGTTATTAAAGTATTAAAGTTGAAAAGCAATGATTAAAAGCTCATCTATTCTGGGCTTTGAACCAGCTGCGCGGAGGACATCGCAGCATTCGGGCCGCCGGCTCTATCCACTGGGCTATCTATTCCTTAAACAATTAAACTGTTTTTATATTACTCATAATTGTCTTTTTGTTCACAACTTCTCCACATTTCGAAGTGTTTCCCGAGCCAGAACGACCTATCTTTCTTCCTGGCTTGCTCTATAATGATCCAATTCAAATGCAATACCAACAACAACTGAACAGCAACAACGCAAACTATGACAACAACCCACACATTGTTTAGAGCGGTTATAAAGTGTTGAGCGCTCAAATTCGAAAATGTTTCAACCTGTCATCTGTCAGAATAGAGACGAGGCAGTGCATTGAATCACCTGATTGGACGGCGAACCATTCAGGTGATTCATTCAGGAAATGAAGCAGTTGCTGGTTCGGACGTCACATGTCACGTGATTTGAAGCAGTTGCTGCTTCTGACGTCATATGTCACGTGATTTGAAGCAAGCTTCGAATCACTGCTTCTATGGAATAGGAAGTCCAGGGTTGAAGCTCCGTTCGAAGCTTCAGTGTCAAACTGCCATCACTAGCTGTTGCACTCAAGCTCATAGCTCCTCATATCTGTTCAGAAACTAGACAAAAGTTAAACAAGTACAAACCACAGACTGTCTGTGTCATGGCGAATACAGTCACTGGTTTATTTATGTCTGTATAGGCCGTTGTTGTGAGTGTGGACGGTCGGAGCATATAGTGCGTTAGCTTAGCCGATCTCCATTCAGAAAACACGCATTTTAAAAGGTTTTTCGCCTGCCGTCTGTCTGCAGACTTGTCAAAGCATTAATTCACCGTTTTTACTAACCGGTATCAGTATGTTGTTACTTCGGCATCATTTTGAAACGTGTATTACAATTAAATCACAGTCAAATATGTTCATTTTGTTGTAGTTGTAGCCCCTTTGCCAGCGATTCTCTCTCTCTAGTTTAGCATACTCAGCCCGACTCAGCCTGGTTGTTGGCCCGGAAAGAACCTCGATTTTATGGGGCCAGAAAAACTGTGAAATAGCACCCGCTAGCCGGTACTACGCCTAGTGGAAACGCAACCAAAAACGGGCCGGGCACGGCACGGCAGGCTTAAACCGCGCTGTAGTGGAAATGCGCCATAAATGTACTTGTTTGTATACTATGCTTTGCATAACTAACACCCGATGTCCTCTACAAAGGACACACAATAAAACAAAAATTAAAATATATTTTTTAGTTTGTGTTAGTCATTATGTTAATACCACCCTAAAGACTTGTGTGATCTAAAAAAAAAAGGAAATTTGAAACCTTTTTCTTTCTGGGTCTCAGGAGTTATAGTGCAGTAATTTCATTTAAATCGTTTTAAAATGGGGCATACTGCATAACGAGCACTTTCGATACACTAAAAACAAATTACTGTGATGGTAATGCTCATGTACTTTACTTTTACATGTACTTAAGTACTTTTACTTGTAAAAGAGTAGTTATACACAGTGATGTTATTACTTTTACTCAATTAAAAATATCTGAGTACTACTTTTCCACAAAGACACACAAAGTCAGAGTGTTTCTGCAAATTGTACAACAATACTGTAGTAAAATACATGCTTTATGTAGAAATGTACAGTGCACAGTATGTATAGCTTCAACGATGCTGTTTGTTTCTCCCAGAATAGCTGAATACTACGTGACTAAAACATTTAAAATACCTTTACAGTCGATTACAGTAATGGCACCGGAGCACTAACGTTGCAGACTAGTATGTTCTCAAGTCCGGACACTTTTTAGACTTATTTTTGTCCATAAAATAATGCGTGTTTACAAACCTAAGAATACGCTGTAATATTCCGCCGAGCAAATCCACGGTTTCGAGCTGTATTAACTAACAAGTTAACATTGTCCGCTATATCGTTACTAAACGATACGAGCCGCAAAGTACGCATAATCATAACCTCTTCCGCGAAGTCAAGTGTGTGTCCCTAACAATAACCCTGAAATTCATACATGTTTATTATAATTTGCTTGAAAATACCTCTTTTTCTTCTGTTACTTCCTTGTCAACACTTTCGGAGATGGAGTGGGCGGTACCATAATTTTGCCCTACGTCACTTGACGATGCACTGCCCTGTCATTGGTCGGTTAGGACCAAGTGACGATGAACTATCCTGTCATTGGTCAGTTAGGACCAAGTGACGATGCACCGCCCTGTCATTGGTCGGTTAGGACCTGTTAGGACCTGTTAGGACTTGGTCGCTAAAGTGTTAGGAATGGGTAGGAATTGGTAGGAAAGCTTTAGGAAGTGTTAGGAATTGGTAGGAATTGTTAGTATGTGTGTTGAAATAATAACATACGGAACACCTCTTTTTGTTTTAACATCTGATGTGTATAAGTTGCTTAGTTTTTGCAACAGTCCCTGTTACACAAAACTGTACAATCAAATGCACACCGTTTTAGACTAAACACGGGTGATCCAAACATGATCCAAAGTTGAAAAAAAATAAGGTAACAATGAAGCTGTTAGAATGTCTATGTCGATATTACATTTCTATCTTGTTCTGCAGTTTATCAGTAAATGTTTGCCCGGAACACGGTGGGCGCGTCTGTGCAGTCTACACCGCTGCAAATGAACAAACGAAAAGATTCGCTGCGAGCAGGGTTCGAACCTGCGCGGGAAGATCCCATTGGATTTCAAGTCCAACGCCTTAACCACTCGGCCATCGCAGCCAGTGAATATGACTGGCTAGTCCTTGTTGATTTAAAGACCTTTTAAACTAACACAAATACCTGCGTCTTCTTCTTAGATATCACTTGTCAATTGTTCAGTTCAACTATGGACTATTTTGGTCACCTAACACATTTTAAGAAATATATATTTCATTGTCTAGCTGCACTCAGTCACCAGTCAGTGGAAGTTCATGGACAACACCCTCATTGGCTGAACTCTGGTGGGGACAAAATGCTTCTTCTCAATTTCATTAGGCCTTATCAACAAGGCCCTGTACCCAAACTGACTTGCAGTATTGCTACACCCTCTCTCTCTTTATTATGTTGTCATTAAGCTGGAGCCTTGACATTTACATTTTAAGGCATTTTCACATCCACTTGCACTTTGGTAAGCACTCATGTAGGACTTTTGAGGCACACCAGTTTATGTATTGTATGTTGGTACAAAGATCAGTGTTTTGTGACCTGATTGGCACTCCCTCAGGGTGTTTCCATATATCTATATTTTGCAAACAACTAAAAGAATATTTCCCTATAGCCTTTGTAGAATGTTGACATATGAACTACAGTATATCGGGGTAGACAGATTAGGTACATTACGTTTATTCTATTTGTATATTGTGAATGTATCAACTCTTTCTGAATAAATGGATGGATGTGACTGCACATAGTCCCTTGATCCTCCTTAGTAACAGTCATGTTTCCTTAGCAGCTGAAATGTCCAAGATGACCAATCAGAATAGAGTATTCAAGCCATGTATAAAAATATTTGTGTTATATCCTCAAAGACTGTTCTGTGTCCTTATTACTGTTACTGTAACTTTTTACTGTAACAGCAGCCTTGCCTTATTAAAGTTGTAAACATCTTAAGCTCTTGAACATTAGGCCAAATACAGTTTATTTATTGGGCCATTTACTGTTTGGAGATTACAACATTTAAAACCAATCATGTCATTAATTGATATCATCCAGGAGCAAATCCAGGCAATAAAATAACAAGCAGTACATAACAATAATTACAATATTTGACAGAATAATATTCCATGTATTACTGACACAAAGGTTTCCTTTTGACAACAGGCTTGTTGCCCAAGTAGAAAAGAGCAACAGTCACTTCACTCCAAACAACATCAGCTAAGAAAAGGTTAATAATCTGTCAAATAATAAGTAGGTATGACCCAACTAGTCTCTGAAATGAATACTGCAGCCCCACCCCTAAGAAAGAACACAGAATTCGCTCAGTCATGATAAGAACCAATACTTCTCACGTTGGAGGAGTTTCCTTCTGCCTCAGTATCTTTCCCAGAAAGGGACTTCCACACACACATATAGATATCTGACTCAAGTAAATGACGTTTTTATGAATGTGAATCACCACATACAAAACAGCTGAGGTTCATCTTTCCTTTTTACATGCTGCTCTGACAAGTAAAACACAACTACCTATGTATTGTTTCAACTATTTCACTCACTTTACCTTATTTAGACAGTACGTACGTACAGTCATATTTTATTATAATTTTAGTTGGCCGGTACATTTAATGTAAGCAAATAGTAAAAAATGCTATCATTAATCAAAAGAGCTGTGTGCTCATACTTGTTCAAACATAAGAATGGACTTAATGTGACTGCTTGTCATTTGTTACGCGTGGCTCTAAGAAAGTCAAACCATTAAAAGAGGGGGGAACTGAAAAATAAAGAATTTCCTCTTTATACACACCCTTTGTACACTGGCTAAACTCTACTGAGTCCCAAGCCTGGGTTTCAAACTGCCCCAATGGCCCAGTCTCTCAGGGTCTATGCTTTCTTTTTATCCCGTGAACGAATAGAACTTAAGGAAGTGTAGTTTACGTTCTGTTTGTAGTGTAAAGTTTAGTCAATGTACCTATTTTGTGGCAAGTATTTGTGAGGGAAGTTGGGACCATAACGCGATTTGACACAGCCGCAAAGCCAAATCGGGCCACTGGTGTAAAGTGTCGTTCAATGACCCTTTCCCCAGTTCCAACCCGCTACTTGCTTGGCGCACACCATCTTCAATATTAGCCTTCATTTTGAACCTAACCCACACCTTTAAAGTTTTGTGACACCAACGGGGCCAGGGCATTAAGAAGGGCATTACGTGGTAGGGCCAATTGGTCATGGGCCCGATTACACGTACCATCTTCAACTTCTACCTTCCTCAACTTAACACCTATAACATGTCATGACTGCATCTTTCACGGTTGTGACACTATCTCATTGAAATATTGGTATCAACTGGAAAAGGACTCCAAACTGCTTTGTCTCCAAGAGCACATTTTGCTATCAAGACAAACACAACACAACTCTTCCGGTTAATAATAACTTAGAAATTATACTGTAAGTCCACAGTCAAAAAAAAGAAATACAGATTTGAAAGGACTACAAGTTTCTCCTTCATCCTTGACCAGACCCCAATCTTGTCTTTCAAATTAAAGAGATTATTATCTCAGTGAGCATAGAGATCTCAACAGTTGATTTTCATGTGAGTACTTTAAAAAAAACCTGTACACGAGGTACAAAGTCTAAAATCTTATACAGCAAAACAAATATAGTATGGAAAATGGTATTGTTCTTATAGGCAAGGCAAGGCAAGGCAAGTTTATTTATATAGCACCTTTCAACACAAGGCAATTCAAAGTGCTTTACAAAAAATGAAAGACATTAAGAAAATGGCATTTAAAAACAGTCATTAAAATGCAAAGAATAAAATAAACATTAAAGAAAAAATACATGGATAAAAGTTACAGTGCAGTTTAAGATATGAATAGTTCAATTAAAAGCAGCGGCAAAAAGAAAAGTCTTCAGCCTGGATTTAAAAGTAGTCAGAGTTGTAGCGGACCTGCAGGTTTCTGGAGTTTGTTCCAGATATTTGGAGCATAATAACTGAACTTCTCCATGTTCAGTTCTGACTCTGGGGACAGAAAGCTGACCAGTCCCTGAAGACCTGAGAGTTCTGGATGGTTCATAATTTAGCAGAGGTCAGAAATGTATTTTGGGCCTAAACCATTCAAAGCTTTATAAACCAGCAGCAATATTTTGAAATCAATTCTTTGACACACAGGAAGCCAGTGTAAAGACTTCAGAACAGGAGTGATGTGATCCACTTTCTTAGTGTCAGTGAGGAACCAGTGTAAAGACTTCAGAACAGGAGTGATGTGATCCACTTTCTTAGTGTAGTGAGGACTCGAGCAGCAGCGTTCTGAATCAGCTGCAGCTTTCTAATAGATTTTTAGTGAGACCTGTAAAGACACCATTACAGTAGTCCAGTCTACTGAAGATAAAAGCATGGACAAGTTTTTCCAAATCCTGCTGTGACATTAGTCTTTTAATCCTAGATATGTTCTTTAGGTGATAGTAGGCTGATTTAGTAACTGTTTTAATGTGACTGTTGAAACTCAGGTCAGAGTCCATGACTACACCTAGATTTCTGGCTTTATCTGTTGTTTTGAACATTGCAGACTGAAGCTCAGCGCTAACTTTTATACGTTCTGCCTTGGCTCCAAAAACCATTACCTCAGTTTTATCTTTGTTTAATTGGAGAAAGTTCTGACACATCCAGTCATTGATTTGTTCAATGCACTTACTCAGTGTTTGAATTGGAGCATAGTCTCCTGGTGAAATGGTTATGTAAATGTGTGTGTCATCCGCATAGCTATGGTAACTTATTTTGTTGTTTTTCATTATCTGAGCCAGTGGTAGCATGTAGATGTTAAAGAGAAGAGGCCCCAAGATGGAGCCTTGAGGAACCCCACATGTCATATTTGTCAACTCAGATGTGTATTTACCTATAGAAACAAAGTTGTTTCTGTCCTTTAAGTAGGATTCAAACCAATTTAGAACTGTTGATGAAAGTCCCACCCAGTTTTCCAGTCGGTCTAGTAATATGTTGTGGTCAACAGTGTCAAACGCAGCACTGAGATCTAATAATACTAACACTGAAGTTCTGCCACTGTCTGTGTTTAAGTGGATGTCATTGAAGACCTTTACAAGAGCAGTCTCAGTGCTGTGGTTTGGACGAAAGCCTGACTGGAACACATCAAACAGTTATTTAAATGCAAGAAATTACTCAACTGTTGAAAAACAACTTTTTCAATGATTTTACCTAGAAATGGCAGGTTTGATATGGGCCTGTAATTGTTCATTACTGAAGCATCTAGATTATTCTTTTTTAAGAGCGGTTTAATGACTGCAGTTTTCAGGGCCTGTGGAAAAACACCTGAGTGAAGAGACTTGTTTACTATATGAAGTAGATCTGAGGCCATGCAATGAAAAACATTTTGAAAAATCCTGTTGGAATAATATCAAGGCAGCAGGAGGAGGATTTCAGAAGTTGAATAATGTCCTCTAGGTTTTTATCATTAATCTGATGGAATTGTGTCATGGTGTTTGAATTGATTTTAGTGGACACAGGGACAACACATTTGCTGTACCTGATGCAGAGGCACTGACTGCTTGTCTGATTTTCTTGAATTATAGGCAATGATAAAATCTCTCTTTCACAGATAAAGCTCAGGGGCTCGGGCTCAGTCCGTCACCAGCGATGCTCATGAATCGCTGGTGACGGACTGAGCCCGAGCCCCTGAGCTTTATCTGTGAAAGAGAGATTTTATCATTGCCTATAATTCAGAAAATCAGACAAGCAGTCAGTGCCTCTGCATCAGGTACAGCAAATGTTTGTCCTGTGTCCACCTAATATCAATTCAAACACCATGACACAATTCCATCAGATTAATGATAAAAACCTAGAGGACATTATTCAACTTCTGAAATCCTCCTCCTGCTGCCTTGATATTATTCCAACAGGATTTTTCAAAATGTTTTTCATTGCATGGCCTCAGATCTACTTCATATAGTAAACAAGTCTCTTCACTCAGGTGTTTTTCCACAGGCCCTGAAAACTGCAGTCATTAAACCGCTCTTAAAAAAGAATAATCTAGATGCTTCAGTAATGAACAATTACAGGCCCATATCAAACCTGCCATTTCTAGGTAAAATCATTGAAAAAGTTGTTTTTCAACAGTTGAGTAATTTCTTGCATTTAAATAACTGTTTGGATGTGTTCCAGTCAGGCTTTCGTCCAAACCACAGCACTGAGACTGCTCTTGTAAAGGTCTTCAATGACATCCACTTAAACACAGACAGTGGCAGAACTTCAGTGTTAGTATTATTAGATCTCAGTGCTGCGTTTGACACTGTTGACCACAACATATTACTAGACCGACTGGAAAACTGGGTGGGACTTTCATCAACAGTTCTAAATTGGTTTGAATCCTACTTAAAGGACAGAAACAACTTTGTTTCTATAGGTAAATACACATCTGAGTTGACAAATATGACATGTGGGGTTCCTCAAGGCTCCATCTTGGGGCCTCTTCTCTTTAACATCTACATGCTACCACTGGCTCAGATAATGAAAAACAACAAATAAGTTACCATAGCTATGCGGATGACACACACATTTACATAACCATTTCACCAGGAGACTATGCTCCAATTCAAACACTGAGTAAGTGCATTGAACAAATCAATGACTGGATGTGTCAGAACTTTCTCCAATTAAACAAAGATAAAACTGAGGTAATGGTTTTTGGAGCCAAGGCAGAACGTATAAAAGTTAGCGCTGAGCTTCAGTCTGCAATGTTCAAAACAACAGATAAAGCCAGAAATCTAGGTGTAGTCATGGACTCTGACCTGAGTTTCAACAGTCACATTAAAACAGTTACTAAATCAGCCTACTATCACCTAAAGAACATATCTAGGATTAAAAGACTAATGTCACAGCAGGATTTGGAAAAACTTGTCCATGCTTTTATCTTCAGTAGACTGGACTACTGTAATGGTGTCTTTACAGGTCTCACTAAAAAATCTATTAGAAAGCTGCAGCTGATTCAGAACGCTGCTGCTCGAGTCCTCACTAACACTAAGAAAGTGGATCACATCACTCCTGTTCTGAAGTCTTTACACTGGTTCCTCACTGACACTAAGAAAGTGGATCACATCACTCCTGTTCTGAAGTCTTTACACTGGCTTCCTGTGTGTCAAAGAATTGATTTCAAAATATTGCTGCTGGTTTATAAAGCTTTGAATGGTTTAGGCCCAAAATACATTTCTGACCTACTGCTAAATTATGAACCATCCAGAACTCTCAGGTCTTCAGGGACTGGTCAGCTTTCTGTCCCCAGAGTCAGAACTGAACATGGAGAAGTTCAGTTATTATGCTCCAAATATCTGGAACAAACTCCCAGAAACCTGCAGGTCCGCTACAACTCTGACTACTTTTAAATCCAGGCTGAAGACTTTTCTTTTTGCCGCTGCTTTTAATTGAACTATTCATATCTTAAACTGCACTGTAACTTTTTTCATGTATTTTTTCTTTTAATGTTTATTTTATTATCTTTGCATTTTAATGACTGTTTTTAAATGCCATTTTCTTAATGTCTTTCATTTTTTGTAAAGCACTTTGAATTGCCTTGTGTTGAAAGGTGCTATATAAATAAACTTGCCTTGCCTTGCCTTGCCTATAAGAACAATACCATTTTCCATACTATATTTGTTTTGCTGTATAAGATTTTAGACTTTGTACCTCGTGTACAGGTTTTTTTTAAAGTACTCACATGAAAATCAACTGTTGAGATCTCTATGCTCACTGAGATAATAATCTCTTTAATTTGAAAGACAAGATTGGGGTCTGGTCAAGGATGAAGGAGAAACTTGTAGTCCTTTCAAATCTGTATTTCTTTTTTTTGACTGTGGACTTACAGTATAATTTCTAAGTTATTATTAACCGGAAGAGTTTGTGTTGTGTTTGTCTTGATAGCAAAATGTGCTCTTGGAGACAAAGCAGTTTGGAGTCCTTTTCCAGTTGATACCAATATTTCAATGAGATAGTGTCACAACCGTGAAAGATGCAGTCATGACATGTTATAGGTGTTAAGTTGAGGAAGGTAGAAGTTGAAGATGGTACGTGTAATCGGGCCCATGACCAATTGGCCCTACCACGTAATGCCCTTCTTAATGCCCTGGCCCCGTTGGTGTCACAAAACTTTAAAGGTGTGTGGTTAGGTTCAAAATGAAGGCTAATATTGAAGATGGGTGTGCGCCAAGCAAGTAGCGGGTTGGAACTGGGGAAAGGGTCATTGAACGACACTTTACACCAGTGGCCCGATTTGGCTTTGCGGCTGTGTCAAATCGCGTTATGGTCCCAACTTCCCTCACAAATACTTGCCACAAAATAGGTACATTGACGAAGACTTTACACTAAAACAGAACGTAAACTACACTTCCTTAAGTTCTATTCGTTCACGGGATAAAAAGAAAGCATAGACCCTGAGAGACTGGGCCATTGGGGCAGTTTGAAACCCAGGCTTGGGACTCAGTAGAGTTTAGCCAGTGTACAAAGGGTGTGTATAAAGAGGAAATTCTTTATTTTTCAGTTCCCCCTCTTTTAATGGTTTGACTTTCTTAGAGCCACGCGTAACAAATGACAAGCAGTCACATTAAGTCCATTCTTATGTTTGAACAAGTATGAGCACACAGCTCTTTTGATTAATGATAGCATTTTTTACTATTTGCTTACATTAAATGTACCGGCCAACTAAAAATTATAATAAAATATGACTGTACTGTACTGTACTGTACTGTACGTCTAAATAAGGTAAAGTGAGTGAAATAGTTGAAACAATACATAGGTAGTTGTGTTTTACTTGTCAGAGCAGCATGTAAAAAGGAAAGATGAACCTCAGCTGTTTTGTATGTGGTGATTCACATTCATAAAAACGTCATTTACTTGAGTCAGATATCTATATGTGTGTGTGGAAGTCCCTTTCTGGGAAAGATACTGAGGCAGAAGGAAACTCCTCCAACGTGAGAAGTATTGGTTCTTATCATGACTGAGCGAATTCTGTGTTCTTTCTTAGGGGTGGGGCTGCAGTATTCATTTCAGAGACTAGTTGGGTCATACCTACTATATATTTGACAGATTATTAACCTTTTCTTAGCTGATGTTGTTTGGAGTGAAGTGACTGTTGCTCTTTTCTACTTGGGCAACAAGCCTGTTGTCAAAAGGAAACCTTTGTGTCAGTAATACATGGAATATTATTCTGTCAAATATTGTAATTATTGTTATGTACTGCTTGTTATTTTATTGCCTGGATTTGCTCCTGGATGATATCAATTAATGACATGATTGGTTTTAAATGTTGTAATCTCCAAACAGTAAATGGCCCAATAAATAAACTGTATTTGGCCTAATGTTCAAGAGCTTAAGATGTTTACAACTTTAATAAGGCAAGGCTGCTGTTACAGTAAAACAGTTACAGTAACAGTAATAAGGACACAGAACAGTCTTTGAGGATATAACACAAATATTTTTATTACATGGCTTGAATACTCTATTCTGATTGGTCATCTTGGACATTTCAGCTGCTAAGGAAACATGACTGTTACTAAGGAGGATCAAGGGACTATGTGCAGTCACATCCATCCATTTATTCAGAAAGAGTTGATACATTCACAATATACAAATAGAATAAACGTAATGTACCTAATCTGTCTACCCCGATATACTGTAGGTTCATATGTCAACATTCTACAAAGGCTATAGGGAAATATTCTTTTAGTTGTTTGCAAAATATAGATATATGGAAACACCCTGAGGGAGTGCCAATCAGGTCACAAAACACTGATCTTTGTACCAACATACAATACACAAACTGGGTGTGCCTCAAAAGTCCTACATGAGTGCTTTACCAAAGTGCAAGTGGATGTGAAAATGCCTTAAAATGTAAATGTCAAGGCTCCAGCTTAATGACAACATAATAAAGAGAGAGAGGGTGTAGCAATACTGCAAGTCAGTTTGGGTACAGGGCCTTGTTGATAAGGCCTAATGAAATTGAGAAGAAGCATTTTGTCCCCACCAGAGTTCAGCCAATGAGGGTGTTGTCCATGAACTTCCACTGACTGGTGACTGAGTGCAGCTAGACAATGAAATATATATAATTCTTAAAATGTGTTAGGTGACCAAAATAGTCCATAGTTGAACTGAACAATTGACAAGTGATATCTAAGAAGAAGACGCAGGTATTTGTGTTAGTTTAAAAAGGTCTTTAAATCAACAAGGACTACCAGTCATATTCACTGGCTGCGATGGCCGAGTGGTTAAGGCGTTGGACTTGAAATCCAATGGGATCTTCCCGCGCAGGTTCGAACCCTGCTCGCAGCGAATCTTTTCGTTTGTTCATTTGCAGCGGTATAGACTGCACAGACGCGCCCACCGTGTTCCGGGCAAACATTTACTGATAAACTGCAGAACAAGATAGAAATGTAATATCGACATAGACATTCTAACAGCTTCATTGTTACCTTATTTTTTTTCAACTTTGGATCATGTTTGGATCACCCGTGTTTAGTCTAAAACGGTGTGCATTTGATTGTACAGTTTTGTGTAACAGGGACTGTTGCAAAAACTAAGCAACTTATACACATCAGATGTTAAAACAAAAAGAGGTGTTCCGTATGTTATTATTTCAACACACATACTAACAATTCCTACCAATTCCTAACACTTCCTAAAAGCTTTCCTACCAATTCCTACCCATTCCTAACACTTTAGCGACCAAGTCCTAACAGGTCCTAACAGGTCCTAACCGACCAATGACAGGGCGGTGCATCGTCACTTGGTCCTAACTGACCAATGACAGGATAGTTCATCGTCACTTGGTCCTAACCGACCAATGACAGGGCAGTGCATCGTCAAGTGACGTAGGGCAAAATTATGGTACCGCCCACTCCATCTCCGAAAGTGTTGACAAGGAAGTAACAGAAGAAAAAGAGGTATTTTCAAGCAAATTATAATAAACATGTATGAATTTCAGGGTTATTGTTAGGGACACACACTTGACTTCGCGGAAGAGGTTATGATTATGCGTACTTTGCGGCTCGTATCGTTTAGTAACGATATAGCGGACAATGTTAACTTGTTAGTTAATACAGCTCGAAACCGTGGATTTGCTCGGCGGAATATTACAGCGTATTCTTAGGTTTGTAAAACGCATTATTTTATGGACAAAAATAAGTCTAAAAAGTGTCCGGACTTGAGAACATACTAGTCTGCAACGTTAGTGCTCCGGTGCCATTACTGTAATCGACTGTAAAGGTATTTTAAATGTTTTAGTCACGTAGTATTCAGCTATTCTGGGAGAAACAAACAGCATCGTTGAAGCTATACATACTGTGCACTGTACATTTCTACATAAAGCATGTATTTTACTACAGTATTGTTGTACAATTTGCAGAAACACTCTGACTTTGTTGTGTCTTTGTGGAAAAGTAGTACTCAGATTTTTTAATTGAGTAAAAGTAATAACATCACTGTGTATAACTACTCTTTTACAAGTAAAAGTACTTAAGTACATGTAAAAGTAAAGTACATGAGCATTACCATCACAGTAATTTGTTTTTAGTGTATCGAAAGTGCTCGTTATGCAGTATGCCCCATTTTAAAACGATTTAAATGAAATTACTGCACTATAACTCCTGAGACCCAGAAAGAAAAAGGTTTCAAATTTCCTTTTTTTTTTAGATCACACAAGTCTTTAGGGTGGTATTAACATAATGACTAACACAAACTAAAAAAATATATTTTAATTTTTGTTTTATTGTGTGTCCTTTGTAGAGGACATCGGGTGTTAGTTATGCAAAGCATAGTATACAAACAAGTACATTTATGGCGCATTTCCACTACAGCGCGGTTTAAGCCTGCCGTGCCGTGCCGGCCCGTTTTTGGTTGCGTTTCCACTAGGCGTAGTACCGGCTAGCGGGTGCTATTTCACAGTTTTTCTGGCCCCATAAAATCGAGGTTCTTTCCGGGCCAAAACCAGGCTGAGTCGGGCTGAGTATGCTAAACTAGAGAGAGAGAATCGCTGGCAAAGGGGCTACAACTACAACAAAATGAACATATTTGACTGTGATTTAATTGTAATACACGTTTCAAAATGATGCCGAAGTAACAACATACTGATACCGGTTAGTAAAAACATGAATTAATGCTTTGACAAGTCTGCAGACAGACGGCAGGCGAAAAACCTTTTAAAATGCGTGTTTTCTGAATGGAGATCGGCTAAGCTAACGCACTATATGCTCCGACCGTCCACACTCACAACAACGGCCTATACAGACATAAAAACCAGTGACTGTATTCGCCATGACACAGACAGTCTGTGGTTTGTACTTGTTTAACTTTTGTCTAGTTTCTGAACAGATATGAGGAGCTATGAGCTTGAGTGCAACAGCTAGTGATGGCAGTTTGACACTGAAGCTTCGAACGGAGCTTCAACCCTGGACTTCCTATTCCATAGAAGCAGTGATTCGAAGCTTGCTTCAAATCACGTGACATATGACGTCAGAAGCAGCAACTGCTTCAAATCACGTGACATGTGACGTCCGAACCAGCAACTGCTTCATTTCCTGAATGAATCACCTGAATGGTTCGCCGTCCAATCAGGTGATTCAATGCACTGCCTCGTCTCTATTCTGACAGATGACAGGTTGAAACATTTTCGAATTTGAGCGCGTCAACACTTTATAACCGCTCTAAACAATGTGTGGGTTGTTGTCATAGTTTGCGTTGTTGCTGTTAGTTGTTGTTGGTATTGCATTTGAATTGGATCATTATAGAGCAAGCCAGGAAGAAAGATAGGTCGTTCTGGCTCGGGAAACACTTCGAAATGTGGAGAAGTTGTGAACAAAAAGACAATTATGAGTAATATAAAAACAGTTTAATTGTTTAAGGAATAGATAGCCCAGTGGATAGAGCCGGCGGCCCGAATGCTGCGATGTCCTCCGCGCAGCTGGTTCAAAGCCCAGAATAGATGAGCTTTTAATCATTGCTTTTCAACTTTAATACTTTAATAACTGATAAAAGGCCGTCTCCGCCCAAAAAAATGTCCAGCACTCTCTAGTCTCTTCTCAATAACCCAATACACACAATTATCAATCTTTAATTGCAAATAGAACATGATATTCAGTCTTAGTGTGTGTGTGCATCGAATATTTTTCAAGGCAAAGATACGTTAAACCCACTGCAGCCTTGCACTTCGCCAGGAGAGGTCGCTGTAACTGAAGCTTCGAGAAATGAACCTATTTCCAACACAATTGTCCAAGTGGTTCGATGCTTCATTCAAAGCTTCATTTTGCCATCACTACAAACAGCTAACGGCTGATGTTGTTTTTCTGTGGTTCGCATTGAAGATGACGTCACGGCTCCGCCTACACTGCGTTACTATAGTTACTGCCCCAGCTACTAAACTGTAATGAAAACGAGGCATAAAGTGAGCAGTCCCTAACAAGGCCTAACTATACCGTACTAAGCCGAGCGAGGCCCTGCAATGGAAATGCGCCATTAGACAACATTAGAGCACAACAACTCAATGCAACAAATACTGAGCCCTCATTTGTAGTACTGCATCCTTTTTTGAAATGCAGAGATACATCTGACACTTGAGGCACTTGATGTATGTTTTCCCACTGCATCCGTCTGCCATGAACCCTACAGAAACCTAAGTGTTAATAACGCGTTAACGCAATTTTTTTTAACGCCACTAATTATTTTAACGTGCGATTAACGCATGTGTATTTGTCCTCGGCCCCCCCGTAGTTTCAGAGCCCAAAGGCTTGACGTTGTTGTTGTTGTTAGTTGGATGGTGGGAGATTCTAGCGAGAGATATTTTTACAAAAAAAGGTGTTTGAAACAGTAAGCCAAGCCCACAGCTGATGCTGACAGCCCGTCCTGCCGCTCGCTTGTGGCAGACCACGCTTGAAAGTTTGTCGGGGAGATGCCTGGACACTTCTACGAGCAGCAAGCTTTTAACAGCGATAGCTAAATGGGTGGCTACAGCTTAACATTGTGGAGGACGAGGGGCTGCGTTAGATCATTCGGATCGCATCCAACGTGTCGACTGCACATCACAGCGCATTATTTTGACCCACAGTGGAACGTCTCATGCTTTGACTGAAGATGAAGACAGAGGAGCGGCATTTTGCCGACAACTGTAAACAGGCTTGTCTGTTTAGTTGCTTAATGTGCATCATATTTTATTAGGCGTGTGGCTGTGTGTGGAATAGTGCGTTGGTGTTCGGATCAGGGGTCACAGGTTCAAACCCACTGCAGTCAGCATGTCGTTCTGTCCCTGGCAAGACACTTCACCCCAAATTGCTCCTGTGGGGATTGTCCACAGTATTGAGTATGTAAGTCGTTTTGGATAAAAGTATCTAACATGTAATGTAATGCAATGTATTATCTTTACATACTGCTCGGTAAATGATTGTTTTCCTTATACAAAAGGCACCGCTGGGATTTGAACCCAGGATCTCCTGTTTACTAGACAGGCGCTTTAACCAACTAAGCCACGGCGCCACCTCCCGCATTTGGCCGGCAATACATTTTATATATGATCCATAAATGCGGTAGGGAATCGTTTGTTTCCACTTGTAATGATATTTTATATTTCATGAACCTTTTTTCAAGGCCTTGGTGTGCATATCACAGCAAAAACACTTCAAAAAGATTGGGATTGGCTTGAAAAGCTTACAGTGGATGTTCTGTAGTAACTACCTGCTACCACAGAGTGGGGCCAAGGAACCATAAGATGAACATTGGAATGATTAGCAGATGTTTGTTTTGATGGCTTCTGGAAAAAGTCAATGGTCTTACAAGAGATGGAATAAATAATATAAATCATATTTTCATGTTTAAAAAATCCCTGTAATAAATACAACGTTATTAATGATAGATGAATCCAATTCTTGACCTTGGTATGATATGTGTGTATCAAGTCAAACTCTCAACACCTGAGTCATTTCCACTTCCTGATGAAGACCATAAGACGATGTTGTTTTCAAGCTGAGAATGCTTAGTTCAAGATGTACATGTTTTGTCAAAACACAAAACCTCACAAAAAACAGCTTGACCTATAATAGACCTTGGGTTCATTTATTTATTTAATTTATTGATTTGATTTATTTTTGGCAAAAGCAGAAGATGTGCCTGGCATATTGCCTTGAAATATATTATCAAAAACAAGTTGGATGATTGCATAAGGTCCATGCTTTCACAATCCATAATAATGCCTCGGAATCGGAAATCATATCATTAAGTTGAGTATGAAAATATTCTGAATTTAGAACATTTCTTATTTTTCTATAAATAGGCCTAGAAGATTCACTCACATTGTTCTCCTGTGTGTAACTTTCTTTTTCCATGAGTTACTTCCTGTTACTAATCGTCCCAAAGCACCAGGGCACTTCACTTTCCCTGCTTTAACCACACTGAGTCTCTATTTTTGGAACATTCCCTGTTTGGAATTAATCATGTTCACTCTGTTAATACTGGAAAAGTCTGACAGGCACGAAAAAAATCTCCTGCAAAAAACAGAAGAATTCAATGGCAGTTCTGAATCTTTAGTCATATCACAGGGTGGAGTCGTGTTGTTGTCAAAGAGTTGTAGAGGGTTAAATTACTATTTTTGGTGATCACATCTGGGCTGGAAGTTTGAACATACAATGACAGTGCATTAATAGTACTTTACTAGATAAATAGTTTCCTTTATGTATACCTGAGCATCTGGTGTTCCTCTCCAACCCCAGTGTCTCATAAACATGATATGTCCATAGCAAAACTGCAATTTGTAATACATTTAAAGGGAAACCGATTTAGTCCTGAGTTACAGTCACAGTTTTAAACATGTGGTAACATTTGTGAATTGAAAAAAAACACTTGGATTAGTAGGATCATGATTTGGGCTCAAACCAGGGATGCGGGAAGTCAGTCAGAGTTGGGAGGGTGGCGTGCGGGTGCGGTGGGAGGGGGGAAGACACCCATATGAAACAGAACTGTAAGCAGATTTTCTTTTTCTTATATTTTACAAATCACTTTTAAACTGTATTCTTGTTTTACTGTCATATAGTATTTCATAACTATTTTTCATTTATTCTCTCTGGCTGTCCATCTCATAATGTTCACATATAACTAGCTTTCAATAGGAATATCATTCAGAAAAATGATAATTTCATGCAAAAATCTGTCTCAAAAAGAGGTTGCACATTTAAATTCCGGTGTTGTTATGGCAACGTCAGGCCACATTTACTGTTGCAAATACGTTCAAACATGCTGTCGACAGTGGCAACTATGCCACCATTTCAGCTGACTTTTTCTCAGAAATACTGTCACATAACATCCATATTTCAGTGCTAGGTTGATGCTTAGCTAAGCTAACTATGAAACACTTTAACTGACAGGACTCAGGATCAACTGTGTACTGTAAGGTAGCTTCTAGCTTCATGTCGAACAGTAAGTCAACATTTTCCAGAGAGCTTTCTTTGAAATCACCAGGTAACGCTAAAAAACATTACATTTAGATTGTATGACAAAGTGTTTATTTAATATCTCTGGCTAGCTATAGCTACTTGCTAACGGTTTAGCTTACCCGCGCGATTCAAAGTAACGTCAAAGTAGCTGTAATTTATGCTTTGCTTACATGTTCGCATAACTTGGAAGTTTACTGACATTTACATACCTTGTTTACCTGGCTCAAGTGGTGGCTCTGGGTTGTTGTGTGAGCCACCACTTGAGAATTGTCGTCTTTTTTAAGAAAAAAATGTCTTATGTCCATCTTCAAAAACTCTGAGTCCGACTGACAGTTTAAACATTGTCACAGCTCACAGGATAGGTACCTGTCAGCCAATAAAACAGATGTTTATTTCCATTCAACTCTCTGGTTGGTCTGGTGTCTTGCCTCTGTTGCATTCACTGAACACGGGAAATTACAATTCTCCCGTCCTCTCATGATGAGGTTCAGGTAAAGCACGGTTAATGTATTATATTATTGAGGGAGAATTGTCCAGGGCTACAGAAAAAACATTCGGGCTTGCCCAGGCCAGGCGATGTCACTTGGCGCGGTCCTGTATAATAACGTCATATTAAATGCAGTAATTTGGTCTTTAGCAACAGCTTGTGAGAGCAGTGCATTCATCGGTGTTCGTTTTAATGCTGTGTGTTGATGGGACTTCTCATGCTCCCTAAATGTTTCCCCTGCCTTTAGCCAGTTGTTAAACCCTGCTTTCACAAAACTCCCATCCCTGATCTTGTCTGCACTGACAAGCTTCTTTTCTATAGCAGAGCAACAGAAGAAGCACGCCGCATTATCACTTTCTCTTATATAGTGAAGCTTTTATAGACTGCTTACACTAAAATGCTAACTCAAAAATAGTAACTCAAAATAAACTTTTGTATTGATTTGTTTAGTGAACTTTTGGCGTTGCAGTTACAACTCTCCGCCAACAGATGGGGTGCTGCACCCCCTCAGCACCCCCCCTTCCCGCGTCCCTGGCTCAAACAAGAATGTGTTTGTATAAATCTGACGTTAGTAGTAAGAGTTTAATTTAAAACAAATAAAACATATATTTGAAATATATAATAAAAAACATTAAATCATTTATTTTATATGATTGGGTTTGTGTGTTATACTGTAGACCACGGTTTATCTGAAAATCCTGGCTATGGCCCAACAAGGTGACATGTGTTCATTCTAAAACATTCATGTATTAAAAAAAACTGGATCCAATTGTAAGGCATGCAGTGATTCAATGTGTGTTTTTGGTGTGCAAAAATGTTTCATTTCTCATTACGCTACTTAGCTTTGTTCCCCAGTTATTTCCTGCATATGCATCAAGGAATATGCTATATAAAACATAATATGTTTTCAATCCCTCACCTCCAATGGGAGCTGATGAGTCATATCTGTCAGACACTCGGTAAAGATCCTGTGTCATGTTTAATACAGACAGGGGAGATATAAATGGTGACACAGCACATTTCTGACTCAACTTTAAATCATGGTATGACCCACGTCTTCATCATCCCTCATTCTTCTTCTGGGTCTTTTCTTTGGTCTACAGTTTACTTGAATTGCTTTAAGTGCTTATTATGTGTAATGTTAAACACTTTTCAGTAATGACTGACATGGAATCAATACTGATTCACCCAATATATATTGAATACATTTTATACTTGAATGCTATGAGAAATCACATGTTTAGAAGTGTTCCTTTCATAAAAAGCAAGCAATATTAATGTTTTCTTTTTGCTAAAAACCAAGATGGCACAGCTAAAACTGCAGCGATTTCAAATTTCTGTTAAATCCTGAGAAATAACCGATAACAATCTTCCCTTTAATGGAAATAATTACTTAAAAAAAAGTCAATCTGATTTGTTTTTGCTCATTTATCCATTTGTATCTCTTAGATTGGAAGTATACATGTATAAAATAGATTTTTGGTGTTTCTCTCTCTTACAGATCAAGGAAGGAAAACAACTTTTAGTAATTTAGCTTTTTTCTTGCTTTTTTTCTTTGTATTCTGACTGATTATTCATTGTTTTGACCGGCTGATGGTTTGTAATTTCTTTATCTCATCACACAATACAAGTATGATGCATACATATCATGTGGTTTGGAAATGGGACACATCTGGTGGTGTAATGGCTTCCTCCCTGCTGCTCCTGTCTCTAGGTGATATCTAATATGAAGCCCAGCTGGATTTGATTTCAGGTGCTTTACAATTGTTTTCCCTTCATCTTTCCTTTCTTTTTCCATGTTTGGTGCTCATATGAATGGTCAAGGAGGAGGAAATGTTGAGAAAGTCAGAGGGTATTCCTCAAGAAAAGTGCTGTATGGGAGAAGTGAGTAAGACTTTATAAATACATGGTGTTCTCTGACTTTAATACTTTTTTCCAAGGCATGCCCAGAGGAACAAGCATGCACACTTGTGTAACGTGGTTTTGGCAGGGCTGGGTTAGCACATACCCTTCAACCAGCAGCACTGAATGTCTGTTTATCAGAAGCAGCATTGTTTTTGTGGTAAAACTCTCACTTTACTGGAAGAGTGTGAGGTTTGTTGAGCCTTCATGTGAAACACGCAGAAGGAAGATGCTCACAAGGTCGAGTCTTGACTTGTACTGACAACCCTGAGGAATTGAACCTTCACCGGGGCGCAGAGGCAGATAGGAACCTCAGCGGGGGAAAGCTGACTGTGGTCAAAGGGGCTTGTTTGTCAAAGTGCTGTGAGAAGTGAATCACTGCAGGGAGGTGGCCAGATTTCACACTTGTAATTTTTGTAATTAAAGTCCAGTTCACGTTAGAATTCAAATCAGAGTTTTCTGAGGGTCCTGTAGAGCTTTAAAAACATTGACTCTGATGAATCATGTGATAGGACCGTAACCAGGAGTCATGATCAGAAAGAGTCTACACGCCCACATTTCATTCTGAAACCTTATTGAAAGTGCATCAAGATTTCCAGTAATGATTGACACTGAATCAATACTGATTCACCCAATATATATTGTATATATTATACTTAAACACTACAGGAAATCACATATCAAATGGAAATACGTTGGGAAAACGTTTCTTTCATTAAAAAAACAAGCAATCTCTCAATCTTTCCAAAAAGTAAATGAGTGGATATTCAATTCAAGTTTACATAATGTTCACTTCTTGCTAAAAAAACAACAACATGATGGTGGTCAAAAAACCTAAAAACTCTGTATCAATTTCAGAGGAGGTGAAAGCAAGTCATTTCAATGTCTCTTTCATTAAAAATAACCCATAGCAAGTTTCCCTTTAAAGATTTACTTTAACATGTTTTTAACAGTCATGCTCTCAGAAAAGGTGTTTTCTCCCATTTTTTCTACACGATCAAAAAAAAAACAACGATATAAATAAATTCTGTGGGCAAAATGCCACTTTTTAATTAATGTATTGATGTAATTATTGAAATATAATTAGGATTGTAAAAAATATTGATATCTTTCAATAAAAAAAATTGTATTGGTTGGCAAATTCCCGGAAAATACAGACGAAATAACATCTGTGTACTCAAGCCAGGCTGTTATCAGTCTGTCTGCCTTCTGCTGTGTCTATCGTCTTATCAGGCCTTTTTCTGTAACAGTGTTATGCCAGCGCGCCGGATTCATTTCAGAAGTGGGGGGGCCAAAAAGTGCGTGTGTATGTGACATACTTGCCAACCCTCCCGATTTTCGCGGGAGACTCCCGATTTCCTCCCGGTCATATTTATCCCGCATTTCTCCCGATTTCTGACTAAATCTGATTTGTGAGTCACGACCTGTTTCATTCTAACATAACGCTCCAAATGTTACTGTTTCCACTCGGACTTCAATACAGCTACACCATTGTTTGGTTTCCATGGTAACGCGTCTCTTTAGTAGCGCGCGCAACTGAAAGTCTGAGAGGGTGTTCAGGAGGAAGATAGTCACAGAAAACAGAACAAGAATGGACCACTCTACCCTCTGCTCACTCCTTTCCTGTAAATTAAACTATACAGCAGTCCAGCCCACACATATGACAGCGCAGTTGCTCCATCATTCCATCTCTCTTTTTTCCTGCTCAATACGCTCTTGTTTGACAAGCTGAATGTTGACTGGTGTTTGACTGAAGTAAGCGCACTTTTTTTGAACACACTCTCTGTGAAAAGTTCCAGTTATTAACTCCGGTATTTACAAAGCTGTCATCTCCACATTTGGAGAAAGTTACAAGCCGTTTGACAGCAGCAAATCTGCATATTTCACAGAAGGCTCGTTTAGTGGTTTTGCAAAGAATTAACCACTCTCTGTTTTTGTACCATTCTGCATTGAAGTACCTTTCTCTTTGCCCAAATAAGCTTTTATTTGCCCGTCTCAATGTCCCGACAACAAACCTCCATGCAGTCGGAACCAGCCTGTTTCGGTTCAACGATGCCGGCGGCGGTTTTGACAGTCTCTGCGGCCGCAGAGCTGCTGCTTTGGGTTCATCTGGCTGCGCTGGTTCTATGGTTGAAGGGCCAGGCTCCGGAGTTGTGGATGTCAGGGATGTGACATTCAAGTTGTTGAATTTCAGTTTAGTTTGACTGTATTTTGTTTTCTTATGCGCCGGTTCTTCTGACATGTTTGCAAGTTTATCTATCTAGGTTAACGGCTGACACACACAGAACAACGTAACAAATAACGTAAACAACGTAACAAATAAACAAATCTAAGCTTTTTTATTGGTTGTAATGTACATGGATACATTTGAATGGTGTGACAATGTCCTATTTGATTGGATTAAAATGTACATATTCTTCCTGTTATGTCTGCCTGCTTTACCTAATGCAAAGTGACCTGCTCCATCGAAATCAGTCGCATTGACCCGAAGACACATTTTGAGTTGTATACACTGTTGGAAAGAGGAGATTCCTAGCTTTCTAATGATATCAGGATTGTTTTTGTACTCCAAATATTAAGCAAATATGTCACATTATATAATGACTATCACCGAGTCATCATTTTGAGAAAAAGGCCTTTAAAGTTTCCTCTTCTCTGGAATCCATCGATCTGATTGATTATTAGCGGAGCAAATGATCAAAGTAGTAACGGAGGGAAAATATTTTCGTTTGGATTACTGGTCTGGGGGGAGCTCGCGAGTGTGTGTGTGTGTGTGTGTGTGTGTGTGTGTGTGTGTGTGTGTGTGTGTGTGTGTGTGTGTGTGTTTGTGTATACGTGTGTGTATACGTGTGTGTGTTTGTGTATTTTTGCGTTTGTGTATTGTGTTTGTTTCCCGGAAAACACTCACAGAAACACCGGCTGTTGTTATGCTGCTGTGACGTAAAGTTACTCCGTTCTCCGCTTGTAATTATGTCCGTTACAAGCTTCAAAGTTGTATTTATCATCTGAATTTGCCGAAACAAGTTTAATATTCTGAAAGCCAAGACTTTGTTTATTTGAAATCAGATGAAAACAAACTGTAACGGACCCTGCCGTGTTATCTATGATTACTATACGCCTTACATTCATAATTTCAGCGGAGGGAGGGGGAGCGGCGCTGTGGAAGAGCAGAGTGTGAGTGAGAGCTGTCATCTTCACTTTACAAGCTTCAAAAATGCCTGTAGCTAATGAGATTGAATATAAATAACAATAAAAAATAACAAAATATACACAGCTAGATCAGATCGCGTTCTTTTTAGATGCGACTTTAGAGTAGAGGGGAATTATTGAAACGGGATGTGTACAGTGTTCCGCGGCATCCGCTGAAATGTGGGGCAGGCCTGTAAAGTGGGGGGGCCAATGGGCCCCTGGCCCCCCTGCATCCGGCGCCCAAATAAAAGGCTGAAACCCAAAACTAAACGAGAGAATTCTGCTCATATTTGGTGTGCACACAATGTGTATCTTTTTATATAACTGACTTAAAACAGGAGCTCAAACACATTTATTTTTAAATCAGTGTCACACTATCAGTTTGACATGTTGTTGCACAGATATTGTGGGTGTGTGTTTGTGTGTGTGTGTGTGTGTGTGTGTGGTGTGTGTGTGTGTGTGTGTGTGTGTGTGTGTGTGTGTGTGTGTGTTTACAGAGGTACAGTATATGGGTGGGTGTGTGGTTGGTGATGGTGGGCGGGTTTTTGTTTGTTTGTTTTGCAGGAGTAGGGATGCACTATTATTGATGACAACCATTTTTCATCTTGTTGTTCTTTAATTAATAAATTAATACTTTTTCATATATGTTTTTTCTTTATCTGCTTTTTTTGTATAATTTTTTTTATTTTTTAGGAGAAAGTCACATTTGTTGCATGTGTATGCAAAACCCCTACTCATTCAGTCAAATTAAAATTATACAAAAAAAGGATATCACTAAACACGATCCATGTTAATAAGGTGAGATATGTTTTAAAATCGGTTCATTAACCAGATTGTTAGGTACAATTACATGTCTGAGCAATGACCCCACATTTAAATATGAGCCAGTATGACCAACACGTTACTTTCATTTGTCATCTGTCTGTATTCTTTGGTTGGGTTAGGGGGTCAATGAATTTCTGTAGTCTGTGGAAAGTATTCTTATGTAATACTGATATGTCCTGTTTGTGCACATAAACACGCCTAACTACACTGCAGGAAAGAGCTCCAGACTTCAGACTATTTGTTTTGTCTGCTTGCAAGACACTGTTATCAAAGTTATAGGACATGTGGGTACACAGCTGTACTCCCAAACACTGACTCATTATCGGATGGGTGGGGCAAACGTGGTCAAAAGAGACAGTGAGTCACTCTCACCTGCAGGGAGGAGGGAAGGGTGGGTTAAAGGTAAGTCAGTACTTGTGGGACAGATAAAAATTAGGAGGGATCATGCAAAGACCAAACAGAGGTTCAGAGAACGGTTCATTTGGCCACATCTTACTAGCAGCTGCCTAAACCTTATTGGACCTCAACCGTAAAGGTGGCAGATTGAAAAGTCAGTTTTTACAAGTGTCAGTTTTGACAGATTTGGAAGACCCTGAAAATGCTACAATCGGTGGTTCTACAGAATATGACAAAATACCTGTATCGTCGATTAGGTTCAATGTCAACCTTCGCGGAATTTCATCATGAAATGAAAACGTTCAACACTAGGTCCAA
This sequence comes from Dissostichus mawsoni, assembly GCA_011823955.1. Taxonomy (NCBI): domain Eukaryota; kingdom Metazoa; phylum Chordata; class Actinopteri; order Perciformes; family Nototheniidae; genus Dissostichus; species Dissostichus mawsoni. The sequence goes on along the minus strand of JAAKFY010000004.1, from coordinate 4,761,147 downwards.
CTTTTCTCCCCTGAAAACTTCCCTAAGAACAAGTTGGGTGTTCTTATTTTGTCAATCTACAGCAGAATGATATGTTGTCTAAATAACTAAAAAGACCCAGAAACTAAACAAGTTCTACATTGTTTTAAGTTTCTGGAAAAGGTTCCAGTAAATGATTGTCCTGTTGGTTTCGTCAACATGTTCTCATTCCTAACTTGGGACATGAGGATGCTTGGTCTTGACCCCTTGGCAAAACGTATTTAGGTCTTTAGTGCCTGATTTTAATGTGCAGGCTAGGCTGATATTCAACCTGTGGTTAACAAACGTAGCTGGAGCATGTATGGCATAGAATGGAGATACACTCGTTGGGGTCGGATAAAATGCAGTGGACCTTTAGACGATAACCACCAAAGATATTTCCCCGTATTTCCCTGAACTCTAATGAGCTACGCTAACATAGCTAGTACCTGGGGCTGATGTCCAGTCTAGGGAAGATATGATAAACCAAGGAAACACTGGGAGGATCAATTCAAAGTCTTGATCGGGTCTAAGATGCCAAGAGTCTTTTGTGTGTTATCTTTGAAACCACAGATTTTCAAGATTGATACTTGCAGTGTTGGAGATCAGGCAAGTATAAGTAGTTCCAGACGTTTGAGTTTTGTTGGTTTTCATGAAGGGTCAGCAGGAACCAGCCAGTTTATGTAACTGGGTGTCAAGATTAATGCATGTGTATTAATGATAGCTTATTTCACCATAACCTCTCCCACTTACTCACTATACACAGGTTAACACAGGCCACACCATAGAGTTTCCATTCCTTTTAACTCCTACGTTGTGGTTCACCATCAGGGATCATTCTGTACTTCCTGTTGCTTTCACAAGAACCTTATTGAGCACAATTCCGTTCAGAGCGATTATGTAATAAAGTTACTAAGAAGAAGTATAGATTAAATCCTTTTTTCCCCCAGAATATGTTTCCATAGCAACCTGGGATTGTTAGCATGTGTGCTTGTCTGTTTTTTTGAGAACCAAGGATTACTGTAGTTACTAAATATAAAAAAAAGATGTTTTTTTTCAAACCTCATTCATTCTACCACTAAACTATCAAGCACTGTATTAATGTACAAATTCATAGTACAATGCTGCTCTTACAGAATATGATGCATTGCTGTGGATTTACAATAACATTTAACTTTTACAACAATACATTGCAACATACTTATTAATACAGCCACATGTGTAATCCAATAACACCAAATATGGTAGAAAAACGTTGAAAGGGATCATGTGAAAATATTAATACGAATATTTTTGCTTATCAAACATACATACTTCAACTTCACTCAGGGATTTGATTGCAGAACTGTACTTGTAGTAAAGTATTTCAGAACCATAAAATAAATATAGTAAAATCAAAATGTGCTTATGGCATTAAGGCCTAGTTTTTCCCAGAAAATATTGTTATACTCCCTCGGAAAATATAAATACATTTAAAACCGTAATGTGAACGCTAACTCAGGTAAAATGTAATGTATGCTTGTAAAATCACTGATGTTACCATTATGTGAATCTGAATTATTATTATTACAGGATAGTCTTTGCTGAGTGTTACTATGTTTTTTTATTGCTAACTATACTACAACCTAAAAGCCGCTTATTTGTCCTGAAAATGTTGAGAAATGTTTGTTTTGCAACTTTCCTCAGATCAAGATCCATATTTGTTGAGCCAAGTGAAATATTCCCAGGTTAATTAAGTCCTTGTTTGTATTAATATCAGTTCAGTTATATGTTTGGCAAATCATTTGATTTTGTATGTTGATTTTGTTGTCATTTCAAGTTTCAAACTGACATCTTTTTCGTCCTTTCACTTTCCAATGACCCAGTAAACGTTCAGTTTGGAAACTCTTTCCACACAGCAGGCTGTTGGGGTTTACTCAGCAGCATGAATAACCATACAGTGCGCTCAGGTCAGACTTGGTCATGGAAATCGCCCGTTGCTTATCACGAATGAATGTGTCATTTCGACAAATTCTTTCAGTTTGAGATGATGCATTTACTGGTCACTGCAACGACTTCCCCCTGCGTGTTGTTATCAGCAACAAACACCCCTCTTTTACTTCCCTTTGTCCTTTACAAAGGCACGCATTTCATGATGACCACAAGAAATAGAGTATCAAAGGTTAATAAAACTGATGATAAACTGTGACTGAATCGTCTGGTGACAGCTAACAAGACGTATTTCATAATTAACATAGACTACATTTTGCTAGATGAGTTTAACAACAGCCAATTCGAACTTAATCAGTGGCCGATGTATTCCCTAGCAGACCTTACACAGACATCTACGTAAATCACAGAAGTAGTTCTGTTTGTACCACTGTTAATTCAATATACGTAGATGTCCCCACAGAGCCTACCTGTATACCCTTTAATGACAAAATGTATGCTACATCAAGTGGAACTTCACGTACTTTCGGAAGTGGAAAGAATAATTTTACTTAAAGGTGGGGTAGGTAATTTTGGAGAAACCAGCTCGAGTGCGCTAGAATTTGAAAATACACAGCCGGAAAAATCTGCCACTTCCTTACAGAGCCCCTCCTCCAACACGCACGAACACGCACATGACCAATGAGGGCACGAGATACGTTTATGCACAGATGGAAGGCTGACAGGCAGGTAGGCCATCCAGTTATTTTAGCCGGGCCGGCTCAGATGATTGGTCGTGCTTTTTACAGTACTACGGCTTCCACAGATGAATTTTTTGATGTATTTATTGTCAAAGCATTTAATATATTCATTGCTATCGGGATGTTAAGAGCATTCCATGGAATATAACAAAAAGTGTTTCTGAAATAAATTACATACCCCACCTTTAAGCTCTCCAGTAATTTCAGATGCAGCCTTTATGTCCTGCAGTAACCCGTTTCCCGCCATTACCTGACTTTCCCCGCCACTTGCTCGCCTGCTTCCTATTTCCCTTATTATTCCTGCAGCATATATATTAGTCAATGACCTGCCGGATGTGTAGTTAGCTTACAGCTTAGCTTTCCAGCTTGTGTTTGGCCTTCATGATCCACAGCAGTGATGGTTCTCTGCCTTAATCCTTCTCAGATAAGTTTGCTTGTTCTTACTTCCTGCCTGGTTTTGACCGTAGCCATTGAACTAGTGTGGTACACCATGACAATGCAATCCAACAAGAAGCTATTGTGATATTTACACCTCTTGTTCAATCTTGTAATGATTCAAAATGAGTTTGTATTGTATGGACTGAAGCTGATGCATTAGAATGTTCCCTTCCACATTGGGAAATCCAGTACAATACCATATAAGCTTCTTGGAAACTCTCTGCGTGCCTTACCTTCCAGCTCACAATTCCATCTAATATCTCGTGTTTTCCAACATACCACAGTCCTAAGAATGTCATAAACAAATAAGATAACCTTTAGTCTTCAGTCTCTGCCGGGACGTCAGGAAGTGACTATCTCTGCCCCTTGATTCATTCCTGTTTTTAATCCTATGAGGCATTTGCATTGATGTTTGACGTGACATTGCAAAACCTGACACAAATAGGACTGCTGCTGTTTGTTTCTATTTGTATAGGTGGTTTCTCCATTCTATTAACACCCTTGGTGGGATGAACGTCTAAATGTCATGCTTCCAGTTAGTACACTTGTTAGGAAACTACATTTTTCTCCATCCTAATGTAAATGTCTGGTCACAGGCCTATTCCTAGTCCAGGGTTGCCAACTCTCACGCATCTGGCGTGTGACACACACTTTCACTCTCAATCTCACGCTTTCACGCTGCCCAAACTATTCTCACGCCAAAAACAAGATGAACCGGCGATCGTTTTTGGTTGGTTATTTACAATGTTGAGTTGACAGCTGCTCAAGCTGTCGATCCGCCCCACCACTCTTAACAATGTTAACAGACAGCAGAGCAGTGGGAGCCGGTTTGTCAATCCCCGACCCGTATTGCGCATGCGCAGATCTAAGATCCAGTAGAAATGATAAAAAGTAAAAGTCTGCTGCTTATTGTTCTACTAGGCCAAAATAGAGTCAAAGAGTATATCAGAGTGAGAGTGCGTTAATTAATATATTTGGCAGTTCGGAGTAAGTCTGTAGATTTGTTTGTGTCTGTGTGTTTCATGTATAGGCCTCTCACGATAATTAATTTAGTTGGATACATTTTCCCGGAAATTATTGCGATAAACGATAATATTGTCGGCACCGTTGTATGACCATTTTAGACCACTGACATAATGATAATATATAATAATAATTCAAGTACATCCTTTCAAACTGCTAGTCACATCCTCATGTAAATGGCAATTTATCGAGGTCAGAAAAGTTATCGAGTTCATTTTTATTTATCGTACGATAAGTCAATTAATTGCTTATCGCGACAGGCACACAATAAAACAGTGGAAACAAACATGTGTTTGACTTTCATTAGTGAATGAAACTTTGTGCCCTTTATAGTCTGTGTCCAATATTGTGTATTTTTATATATTGTATATATATCCTATATATATGCTAAGGTCCCGCTACTGACACGATAGCAGTCATTTAGTGCGCATATGTGTAATTAAACCCATGATATCAAAATCTCACTCCAGCCAGGTACCCAAAGTA
>JAAKFY010000004.1:4673679-4755534 GCA_011823955.1 Dissostichus mawsoni | reverse complement strand
TCTCTCTCTCTCCCTCTCTCTCTCTCTCTCTCTCTATCTCTCTCTTCTCTCTCTCTTCTCTCTCTCTCTCCCTCTTTCTCTCCCTCTCTCTCTCTCTTCCTCTTTCTCTCTCTCTCCTCTCTCCTCTTCTCTCCCTCTTTCTCTCCTCTCTCTCTCTCTCCCTCTTCTCTCCCTCTCCCTCTCTCTCCTCTTTCTCTCTCTCCTCTCTCTCCCTCTCTCTCTTTCTCTCCCTCTTTCTCTCCCTCTCCCTCCCTCTCTCCCTCTTTCTCCTCTCTCTCTCTCCCTCTTTCTCTCCCTCTCCTCTCTCTCTCCTCTCTCTCTCTCTCTCTCCCTCTTTCTCTCCTCCCCTCTCTCTCCCTCTCTCTCTCTCTCTCCCTCTTTCTCTCCCTCTCCCTCTCTCTCCCTCTTTCTCTCTCTCCTCCTTTCTCTCCCTCTCTCTCTCCCTCTTCTCTCCCTCTCCTCTCTCTCCCTCTCTCTCTTTCTCTCCCTCTTTCTCTCCCTCTCCCTCTCTCTCCCTCTTTCTCTCTCTCTCTCCCTCTTTCTCTCCCTCTCTCTCTCCCCCTCTCTCTCTCTCTCTCTCTCCCCTCTTTCTCTCCCTCTCCCCTCTCTCCCTCTCTCTCCCTCTTTTCTCCCTCTCTCTCCCTCTTTCTCTCTTCTCTTTCTATCCCTTCTCTCCCTCTTCTCTCCCTCTCTCTCCCTCTCTCTCTTTCTCTCCCTCTTTCTCTCCCTCTCTCTCCCTCTTTCTCTCCCTCTTTCTCTCCCTCTCTCTCTCCCTCTCTCTCCCTCTCTCTCTTCTCTCTCCCTCTCTCCCCCTCTCTCTCTCTCTCTCTCTCGCTCACAGAGGCTGTGTGCTCCTCCGTGGCGATGACGGCTTGCGTTAAAAAAATAATAATAAACATATTTGTAAAGTGGGGGGGACACAAACGGGATTTCGAAAAGTGGGGGGACTGTCCCCAGTGGAAATTACGCCATGCGTGTGTGTGCGTCAAGTGCAATAAATATGCAAGTTGCAACACACACATAGAGTAAAACTCTGCCCCTCATGTGCAGTAGGCTATAGGCTGGCATGACTAGGCTGTGTTCAATGGGGCTGATGTGTTGTGTAAATTCTGCCAGAAGGAAAATCACGGTCAAACTCCTTATGAAGCGGAGAGCTGCCGCTCACATTGCTTTTCTTCCAGACTGCAACGCTGGTCCCGCAAATCAAGCAAGAACGTGATTGGTCAATATTCATTGTGGGGGTGGGGGGAGGAGGGGTCTTAGATAGATATAGAGTTGAAGTAAGTAGATAGAGTTCGCTATGATTGAGGTTTCGTTTATGCATAGGGTAGATTCTTTTAATTACATTTCCTTTTTTTGGGTGTATTTTTACATTTGGGATTTGCTTGGCGAGCTACTTATTGAGGGCTTGCTAGCTACCGGTAGCTCGCGATCGACGTGTTGGAGACCCCTGCTCTAGAGTATGTTCATCAATCAGATAGTACACACCCATTCATGTAAACCAGAAGTCTGAGACATTGTTTGCATCTTAACAGGGTGTTAAATAAAATGTGATGATTTCTAATGGTTTTTGTTTCAATGTAAGATAAGTTAAAGTTACAGAACGGTCAAATTTTCCCAGGAACACCAAAGTAAGGGGGGAGAAACAGACACGACAGGAGGGTTAAGATTTCCAGAAGTTATTTTAGAACAAGAAAGTATTTTCACTCAATTGACCAGTACACTTCTTTTAAACTAGGTACTCCCTGAACATTAACATGTTCGGTAAGGAACTGGATCATGTCCAACAGCAGTTCCTGTGCCACCTGCAGCGCCACACTGCGACTCTGAAGGGTGACGTGATGTGCCAGATGTTCCTGGACCCCCACTCTGGAAGCCCATGATGGAATTCTGCCGCAACATCTTGAACGTGGAGCTGGTGAAGGAGTACACCAAGCAATGCGTGGTGGAGTCAGACGTCATCTAGCTACGGGAGGTGGATGGAGAAGAGTAGGAGACGTTGGAGCCAGAAAGGAATAAGGACAAGGGGCAAAACAACAAGGAGTGGACACAACTCAATTACACAAAAAACACAACCCTTTGTAATGAGGAGGTAGAAACCAGGCAAACAAAATGTAGGTTCTACAAAACAAAACTGGTAGCGCAGTTTCATTTAACGATACCTAAATTCTGATCGGATATGATAATAATTCATTGTCAAGCCAAAAAGGAGTAGATTTTAGATGCCCCACTTTAAGACAAAACCCCTTTGCTAACATTCTGCTTTGGTAGCTCATATTCTGGATTTCCCTAAAAAAAAATTACTCAAATATTCCCCTATAATATTCGTAAATGATGTATAGTATGCCCTTTTAAATAGACAATTAGACTAGTTTCATTTAAAATGCTAGAGATGGTTTCGAGTGGTAGGAACCAGTTTATTTAGTGTGTGAGCTGATCATTTCCTTTTATTCATCCTGGTTCCAGTCTAAGCAAGTCCAATTATACTTTCCATTAGCCGCGACCACTAGCTATTCCTGGGGGATTCCAAGGTATTCCCCGACGCGATGACCTTTGTATTCCAATCAGAATGACCTTTGTCTGACCTGGTGTCTCCACCCAATTGAACATGCCCAAATACCCTCTAAAGAAAGGTGTTCTTGAGGCAGGGTGAACCAGGTCAACTGATTCTGTTTTAGGTGAAGGATTGGCTCATAGAGCCTTCCAGGTGTGTAGTTCCTCTCCCTTTTTTCTTTAAAGGTGAGAACAGACACCCAGTGCAGAAAAACCCTTGCTGCTTGGATCGGCAATCTCATTCCTTTCGGTCTTTGCTGTTCATTAAGGGTTGGAAAGTAGATTGACTGGTCTAGGGTTTTGGGGAACGCGCGGTGCTCCGTAGGAGCGCAGCGTGGTGCACGGGCTATCGGGTCAATATTTTTTGTTTAAAAACCTATTAAAAACTCCTGTAATAAAACCAATACAAGTTTATAAAAGCCCTGTTTGGTCTGTGTTAAAAATGTTTTAATGAAATAAAGAAAATGCAATAAAAGGGATAAAAGAGAGCAGCAGCTGAAGCACAGAGCGTATGCGGCGGGGTTAAAACCTGTACTCCCGCCCCCCCCGAGGGGGTCCCCCCGGTAGAGTGTCCGAGGCTGTGTCCCACAACATCTGGTAAAAGACCTGGTGAGTGGATTAAAAACATCTGGCTAAAAGGACCGAGGTTGACTTTGCTTAAAACCGGCATGCAGGTAAAATTAGTGTTAAAAAATGATAAATACATAAAAGTGCTTTTAAAAATAAGTGCTTTTAAAAATAAGTGCTGGTCAAATATAAAATAAAATATATAAAATACACACGAGTTAGTAGGCACACGGGGAGGGAAAATATTCTAAAACAAAGTCAACCAAGTGTCCCTAAAAGTGTTTAAAACCCAGGCCGAGGTCTAGAGGGGGTGCAGGCGAGACACGGGACACGCCTCGGATGATGTTTAAAAATACTTTATTAAGGGGTTATTTCAGGTTGTTTCCCTGCGGGGGGGCTCCAACATCCATTCACAATAAAATGGAAAGTAATAACTAGAATATAAATAAAATAATATAAACAATGTTTAAATAGGAAACGGGGGATTAATAATATATAAAAAAGAATAAAAGATATAACCTCCTCATTTGGAACCTAATGAAATAAGAAAACATGCAATACACCGGGCAAACATAGAAAAACTGTGACATGTCAAATACAAATAATATTAGATAAAATATAAGAAAAATATATAAAAAGTTAGTAATAATAATAATAATAATAATAAACAATAAAACCCAAGCATTTAAAATTCATAAAAGAGTCCAGATGGAGGATTTATAAAATAATAGATAGGAAATATGTATAAATAATAAATAATACACAGATAAATACTACAATATAAATAAATAATACACAGATAAATACTACAATATAAATAAATAATACATTGATAAATAAATAATTAAATAGTTAATTAAAAAAGCTACATTAGTTAAAAAGCAATTCCCTTAGGTCAGGACAGGAGGGACCTGTTAAGTTGCAAGTCTTAAAAAAGGTAAGGAAACCTTTTAAAATGTGTAAAAGAGATTTAAAAAAACATCTGATAAAAAGGAGGCAGACCCATCACTGACATTTTTCGTTGAGGCCTGTAGGGTCTATCGTTTTGAGGCGATGAATCCACCTCCTCTCCGCCGCTCATCTCTGTGCCGTGGTCCAGCTCCCGCTGCTCTCCAGGCCCAAAGACTGGAGGTTCTCTGGGCCGTGGAGTTTAAAATGAAGGTAGAGAACGCTCGTACCGTGACCGCTGTTGATTATATATAAATGTTTTTTTATCCTGAGGCTGATTTCATGCCGCGTCTCCCCCACATAGAGCTTGTGGCAGGCCCTGCACCTGACGGCATAAACCGCGTTCTTGGTTGTAAGTTGCAGGGCCCGCCCGAGGTTGGCTCCGAGCTTGGAGAAGGGGTTAAAAATGTGGGGGAGGCAGATGAAACCAACCTCAGACATTCGAGGCGCATCCCTAGCCCGGACACTGTTATCCTTTAGCTTAGTGTGGACTAACAGGTCTTTAAGGTTCTTATTCCTGCGGTAAGCGGAGATCAGCCGACACGCCCTCAGCGCGTCGCGGTCCGCCCTCGGACCCTCAAAGTTGGCTTTGAGGCCACTGAGGAGGCTGCCCAGGTATGCTGGAGTAGGTAGTAATCAGCGGGATGAGGGCAGGACCGGACGGCTGAGTGGAGGTGTCTTGATATCTCTCAGTAAAGGTAAGGCCGACCTCCGCCTTGACGGATCTCAGGAAGCGCCTCGAATAGCCCCGCGGCCTCAGCGCACTGAAGAGGGTCCGGGTAGCCTCCTCCACATCCTCTGCGAAGGTACAGATCCTGTGGAAGCAGATGAGCTGGGATTTGATTAAGCCTCTGTACGTATGCTTTGGGTGGTAGCTGGTCCTGTGGAGGAGTGCATGTCGGTCCGTGTCTTTAAAAAACACTTTAGTGGACAGTGTTTTGGTCAGGTCGCTGGATTCACGGAAGAAGACGCAGGTGTCCAGGAACTCTGTGAGGGGTTCAAGGGTATGTTTGAGTGTTATTTTAGGGTGATGAGAGTTGAGTGTGTCCATGAAAGTCGTGAAGTCGTCGGTGGAGTGGTGCTATAGGCCGAAGATGTCATCCAGGTACCAGACATAAAGGAGGGGTTTGAGGGTGAGTTTGATGAAGGCCGTTTCCTCCCAGTGGGCCAGGTATATATCTGCGTATGCCGGAGCATACTTTCGGCCCATAGCACAGCCGCACAGCTGGAGGTACTGGTTACTGTTGAAAACAAAATCATTCCGGGTGAGGGTGAGGTGGAGTAACTGGATGATGTGACTGTCGGGTCTGGCTGGGTTGGGGTATTTATTAAAGGTGTGTTGAAGGGACAGGCTACCGCCCCTGGCTCCCCAGGAAGTGGTCCCTGAGCTCCGGCCGGGTGAGTGGTTTGGGAGTGGGGATGAAGGTGAGTCCAATTTCCAGCACCTCCAACGTGGTCGATAGGGAGAAAATGGCAGAAGGATTTGTTATGTTGGACAGGTCAGGCTGCTTAACCACCACACATAATGCAATAACCGTAACCATCTCCACACATATACACACTTTGAATGCACTTTAAAAATTAAAAACTATTTTTATATCAATATTTTTAAGTATTTATTCCCCCCGTATGAATGTTTATGTTGTCTGTCCTACTGCCGTGTTTTTAATGTTTTTAATGTCTAGTTTTTGCACACTGGGCCTATTTCCTTATTTTTCTATAATTTTCTTCCTTTTTAAATTTCTTATTATTATATTTATTGTAGTCTTCCTTCCAGCACAGTAGGTGGCGGTAATGCACCTTCAAGTTCGTGAGCTCTCTGCCATTAAAACCAAAGAAGAAGTCGGGTATGTTATTCCGGAAAACGCTCGTGAGCAGAAACTCATTTTTATTCTCGTTTTGTTTAGTTTTTGTTGCTTCGCAGATTGGACCCTCCAGAACGGTTTACTCTCCGGGAGTTTATTACATGTAACGAGATCAAGCAATCAGGAAGCAAAGAAGGTAACTATATTCGATTTACATGACATTCAAAACACAGAGATGACTAGCAGCATAACAATACATGTAAATACATATGGATATATTACGGGTAAACGTATTGAATGCATTTTCGTTATGGTTTATATTTACTTAAATTCTTCTTTATTTTAAATACATTTGTCTTTGAATGCAGCACACCTGATTTATTAAACAGAAATATAATATAATGTAATGCATTAATATCCTAGTTTCTTCTTTTCTAAGGTGACATTTCTACATACACTTAATTAAATAACATCTTATTTTTATGTATTGTCTCTTGTTTTTATTTGCTTTGCATTTGATAACGAGGTAATCCAAAAGTAACAGAAAGTGAGATTAAGTAACTGACAGGTATAGTTGTAGTAACGGATTACATTCCTAAAGTCTATCAGGTGCTCACAGGCGCTTTACAGAAGGTAGAACATGAGATGAACCGCCACTGCTAATGTGGATCTGTATACTTGCTGCTGAGGTTAATGTGTGTTTCTTTGCACCTGACACAGAGCAGGGCAGCAGAGCTCTGGTTGGATGGCGTCTCTCCGCAGCGTCGCTCTCCAGGAGCAGATCTCCATCATCCTGAGCGCTCTGACCACCGCCGCCGTGCAGGTAGGTGACCAGGGGTCCCACCGTGTCCCCACAACGTCCCCCATGAGGGTGACCAGGGGTCCCACCGTGTCCCCACAACGTCCCCCATGAGGGTGACCAGGGGTCCCACCGTTACCCCACAACGTCCCCCATTAGAGTGACCAGGGGTCCACCGTGTGCCCACAATGTCCCCCATTAGAGTGACCAGGGGTCCCACCGTGTGCCCACAATGTCCCCCATTAGAGTGACCAGGGGTCCCACCGTGTGCCCACAATGTCCCCCATTAGAGTGACCAGGGTCCCACCGTGTCCCCACAACGTCCCCCATGAGGGTGACCAGGGGTCCCACCATGTCCCCACAACGTCCCCCATGAGGGTGGCCAGGGGTCCCACCGTTACCCCACAACGTCCCCCATTAGAGTGACCAGGGTCCAACCGTGTGCCCACAATGTCCCCCATTAGAGTGACCAGGGGTCCCACCGTGTGCCCACAATGTCCCCCATTAGAGTGACCAGGGGTCCCACCGTGTGCCCACAATGTCCCCCATTAGAGTGACCAGGGGTCCCAACGTGTGCCCACAATGTCCCCCACACAATGTCCCCCATTAGAGTGACCAGGGGTCCCAACGTGTGTCCACAATGTCCCCCACACAATGTCCCCCATTAGAGTGACCAGTGGTCCCAACGTGTGCCCACAATGTCCCCCACACAATGTCCCCCATTAGCTGTGTCGGATGTCAATCAACCAACAAGTCTATAAATGTATTTACTTATTTATAAGCTAATAGTTTCAATAGAAATGTTTATTTTTAAAACTTATCTTATCGCTGCAGTAACTTATCCCACATTGTCCCACATTGTCGCACTCTTTTGTGTCCCACTCTTTTGTGTCTCACTCTTTTGTGTCCCTCTCTTTTGTGTCCCTCTTTGTCCCCCATGTCTCTTGTTGGCCCCTGGTCACCTGCAGGAGATCTGTGAGCTGGTGGCGGAGGGATACCAGGCTCTGCAGACGGAGATCCAGCGCAAACACAAGGAGAACCAGGACCTGAAGAAGAAGCTGATCCTCATCGAGTCCATCGTGGTGCGGGGGGTGAGAGCGGGAATCGAACCGACAACTGAGGGGAGAGCGGGGATCGAACCGACAACTGAGGACGCACAGCAACCGGAGAGTGACCGGGGACACACAGCTGCTGCTGCTGAGGAGGAGGAGGAGCGGTGCTGAGGGAGGAGGTAAACACAAAGACTGGGATCTACCTTTCCCCCAAACAATTTGGCCAAATCCCTCTGGAGCAGGGGGTCAGACTCAATTTCATCGCGGAGCACCTGGTGTAATTATATATATAAAATAATGTATTATATTACATTATTGCCTCTGCATTGGATTATTATCGGATAGGGTAATAACTTCATAATTAACTACGTGTGAAAGCAGAAGTCTGTCACAAAATGAGATGCATTGTGGGACATGTAGTTCATGGACAACGTGCTTCTGTTAAGTGGAATGTAACCGTATATTAAACGTATTATATTCTTTGAAAGCTCTTGCGGGGCCACATGAAATGAAGTCACGTGCCGGATTTGGTCCGCGGGCCTTGAGTTTGACCCCCCTGCTCTGGAGGGAACACAGGGATTTTAGCCTCTGCAGACCATTTACATGCACTAAAACCTATAGAAAACACTACAGGAAGGGGACAAGTACAAAAAGGAAAATAGGGCCTCTTTAAGTAAATAACAAGCATTAAATCTGCAAGTAAACCATCACTGAATTTAATAATAACCTCCCTGTTTTTCCTCCACACTTTTAACTTCTGCTTTAATGATGATATGTTGCATTTTTCAAGAACAAACCGGTCACTGCATCCTTTTAAATACTCATTAGTTGCAGTCCTACCTGTATGTAAAACTGCATGAATACGTTACTGATATTATGATTTATAACATGACAGTTGTCCTTATTGGAACTTTTTCACATGGTTCTAGGATTAAAGAAAAGCACCAACTGTAGTTTGTAAAGTATCGAGACATTGAGCTTTGATTCAGAGATAAGGAAAGGGGAGATGTGATGGTAAATGTTAAAGGTCCCGTGTCATGGCCATTTCTACTGATCATAGTTCCATTGTTGAGGTCTACTAGAATAGATTCACATTGTTCAATGTTCCAAACTCACATTGGTTTCTCATACAGCATCTCTGTATAGTATGTGTATTCACTCTCTGTCCTACACGGCTTGTTGGAGCTCCTGCCCCCCCTCCCTGTGAGCCCACCTGATGTAGCTCCCACTCTGTTCTGATGAGTCCACCACCGTTACAGCGGAACATCAGTGATTATGTTTTACAATGGCGTTTGTTAGCAACCAGAAAATGACACCAGTAATGACAAACAGATGAGAATGCTGCGTGGGGTCTGGGTGCCGTGTTGGGGGACGTTGCGCAGCTCGCTGCTGCGAGGAGCGGACAGTGTGTTGGGTTCATTTCCTGCTTGCTGCGTGGGGTCTGGGTGCCGTGTTGGGGGGACGTGGCGGGGCTCGCTGCTGCGAGGAGCGGACAGTGTGTTGGGTTCATTTCCTGCTTGCTGCGTGGGGTCTGGGTGCCGTGTTGGGGGGACGTGCGGCTCGCTGCTGCGAGGAGCGGACAGTGTGCTGGGTTCATTTCCTGCTTGCTGCGTGGGGTCTGGGTGCCGTGTTGGGGGGACGTGGCGGGGCTCGCTGCTGCGAGGAGCGGACAGTGAGTTGGGTTCATTTCCTGCTTGCTGCGTGGGGTCTGCGAGACAGCGAGACATCACGAATGGACGCGGGAAGGTCCCCCCCAGCGCGTCACAGTTTCGCCCGCAGAGAGAGTGTGTGTGTGTGAGGAGCTCCACGGATTGGTCCATTTGGCTATGGGCACGTCACTGTACCCAAGAAGTAAACAATGGAAAAAGAAAGATCTCCAACGAGGCGTTCTGGGGCAGCATAGACACGTCTTCTCTGTGTTAGAGTTTTACTCGCTACAGGGTGTACTTTGAGGGTTTGTGACTCTGCAGACCGTTTACATGCAGAAGCTACAGAACACAAGGGGACGGGTAAGAACCAGAAAAGCATGACATGTGACCTTTAAGATCCACCTTAAATACTGTTTATGCACTGAGAGCAGCTGACAGCATGTTAATCAGCTCCTTATCTGAAGCTGATCTCAAGATAACCATTTTTCATTTATTTCTTTATCTCACTCTCGTTGCCTTGGGCGGAAACTCAGGTTTTTGTGATAAGATGTCATTTGATTTTAATTCTAGATAGTGTGATAATTAAACGGAGATTTTGAGATAATGGGATAAAAAGAAAAAGCTGGAGTTTCCATAAAAACCTTAATGAAATGAACCTTAAAGAAGAATCAGCCAATCAGGACTCAGGAAACATTTTATCTTGATTAGTTTTGAGTTTAATTTGATAAAGCAAATTCTTCTGCGATTCATTTTAAAATGGATTGGTATTTACGTACATTTTTTAAGTTAGGGTTCTAAAACGTTTTATCTACTTAATTAATATTAAAATCTCTTAAATCCCTTTTTATACATTTATATATTGTATTTTTGGGGGGATTTAATGTATAATGTTTTCTGATGTTCAAAGATAAATTGGTCTTTTAATTAATGCATTTTAATACATCATTTACCAAATACATCTTGTATTAAGGTCACACAAATTAAAGTAGGAATTTGGTATTAAATAGTATTTCTGGTGGAATTAAAGACGTTATTATTACTGTTTTATTTCCTGTATTCATTTTGACGTGTATTCTTTCCAGCTTCCTGACGTGGTGTTGATCAAAGACGAAGACTCGGACAGTAACCACAGCTCAGAGGAAGGTGAGGGGAAACCAACGGATCTTTAAAAAAATGTCTGTAAACTTAATTAACAAATGGTTAAAAAACGACGTCACCATATTTGAATATTTTATTTGCGTCACTTGAGACAACTCTTAAAATGACGAAACTTAAATTATTTCAAAAACAAAGCCTTGAGGTTAACAACAATCATTTTAAGTGTTGCAAAACTTGATAGACTATCACGTGTGTCTCATCTAACCTCTGCAGAAAGAAGGTTTACAGACAGTTTCTGAGAAGAACAGGAAATATATTCAGTGTTTTATATTTCGTGCGTTGAAGCTTGCCGGTGGGCGTGTCTGAAACTTGGCCAACAACCAATCACATGAATCTCCCGCCCCGGACACACAAGCACGCGGTTTGATTGGCTAGAGCTTGTACTGGCATATGATTTGATTGGCTGATGCTTCCGTCGAAGCTTCAAAAGTTGAACTTTTCTCAACTTTTGAAGCGAGCAACGCGACGCGAGCAAAGCGACGCGAGCAAAGCGACGCGAGCAAAGCGACGCGAGCAAAGCGACGCGAGCAAAGCGACGCGAGCAAAGCGACGCGAGCAAAGCGACGCGACGGAACCACAATGCAGTTCTGCAAAGCGTGACGTCACCCCATTCAAAGTGAAGGGGAAGAAGCGTTGAAGCTTCCACGCACGCCGCCGTGTGGACGGGCCGTTAGACTCATACCGAAATGCAGATTTTGAAATTGAAAATGTTAAAGTGATGCCGGAAAACAATATTTCTGTTCGTCAAAAACGGTATAATTCCTCCAGAAATATGAGCATCAAACAGAGCGTCAGACGGCAGAGACAGCTTTGTTTTTATGGAGAATAATTATGGGATGGATGTCCGGTGGGTCTGACACTGAAACTGAGATTTATGAGTTTCTTTTACTGTCCTTTTTGTTCTATAGAGGAAGTAAAGAAACCGTGACTCTGGATTTATTTGTGTTTATATATCATTTAGAGTCAGTAATATTTTTGTTTATCAATTTGACACTGCTTAATTTTGTATTCTGATATTCTTCCTTTCAGTGATGCGTTTTGTATTTCCCTGCAGACTATAAGACGTCTTCCTCCAGAGATCTCGTCAGCCGGAGCGTGAAGAGACTCTGGCCCGGAGGCGAGGACGCCGACAGGAAGTCCTCCTCGGAGCCGCCGAAACCAGCGAAGAAGAACTTCCCAGTGTATTTGGTGGACTCTCTGGAGGCCGGAGAGTCGCTGGGATCCTTCTCCTCTCACACGGACCCGAACAGACCCTCGTTCTTCAACCTGACAGAGTCTCCCTCCAGCAGCCCCAGAACTACACTTCAGATGGTGAAACTCTAGTTATTTTTACATTACATTACATGACATGTCACTTGTTAGACGCTTTTATCCAAAGCGACTTACATTCTCAATACTGTGGACAATCCCCACAGGAGCACTTTGGGGTGAAGTGTCTCAGGGACACAACGACATGCTGACTGCAGTGGGGTTTGAACCTGTGACCCCCTGATCCCAACACCAACGCACTGCTCCACTGCGCCACAGCCTCCCTCCCTTATTTCAAAATAAAAGCTTTGAGGTTAGGTTCAGGCCCAATTCCAAACCCCCCCTACACACTACCCCTCCGTTTGCTCGTTCACAAATAGTTCCTGCAAACATTAACTGATAAACTGCACCACAAGATACACATTTAATATCGTCATACAGATGTTAACAACTTCATGCTACCTCGTATTGTTTTTAACTGCATTTTATTATAAAGTTGTGTATATTTGCAGACTGTTGCAAAAACCAAGCAGCTTACAAACATCACATTTTAAACAAAAAGTGTTTTACAAAAAGAAACACCATTAGAGATTTTATTTTTAATCCAAGAGAAGCTGATTTGAAACCGCTGTTACGAAGATTTACGGCATTTCCTGTGTCAGCTGGAGAGAGGGGAGTTCGTCCCAAAGCTGTTTTCACACCCTCCATCTCGTTAGAGTGAGACTACAGACGGAGTCCACTCCATCACTGAGGGGCCCTCTTTGTTTCAGCCTGCTGAACTCCTACCGTTACTCACTACCGCTTCTGTACTCCCTCTCTGAAAGAACAGGAAATCTTCACACCTTATTGATGCTTTTTGTGTTTTCGTGCAGACGGACTCTCCTTCCAGCCCCAGAACGCTGCCGTCCTTCCCTCAGTTTCATCAGAACGGGAACCTGGAAGACGGCGACGCCTTCGGGCTGAAGATGGTCAGCGTCAGCGGCTCGTATTCGACCGAGAGCAGCGACTCTGCGTTTGATTACGAGATGAGGTGGGAAGAAGTGGAGTACAAATACTTGGTTACCGTACTTAAGTACATGTTTCTGGTATCAGTACTTCTACTTGAGTAAAGGATGTGTGTACCTCTCTGATTTGGATATGATCTTCTCCTCCAGGGACCAGACGCAGTTTAGCGGCGCTGAGGGAGGGAAGCGTCTGTTTTGCTCCGTGTGTTCGAAGACTTACGCCACCTCTCAGAACCTGGAGGTGCACATGAGGATCCACACAGGTGAGAGGCCCTTCAGGTGTGCACATTGCGGGAAGAAGTTCACGCAGTCGGCGCACCTGAAGGCTCACGAGCACGTGCACAGCGGGGAGCGCCCGTACACGTGCACGCTCTGCCCGCGCAGCTTCATCGTCAAATACAGCCTGAAGCTGCACATGGACCGCTACCACGTCTCTGGAGGCGAACAAAATCTAATGTTGACGTAATGTGTAAACAAGAGAATACGTTTTTACCTAAAAATGTACTTGAGTACAGTAACGGAAGTATTTGTACTTCACTACTTCCCACCTCTGGTTTTCACATGCTTCCTGTTTTCCACCACCAAGATTCAAGGCTTTTTTTTCATAGCTACAGTGTAGATATATCAATGAAAATCTGCGGTCACAGGCTCCTCCAACAGAGCAACACAATAACACAGATCAAATAGTGCAGGTAAATACAAATAGAATAGAATAGAAATAGTGCAAGGAGAGTCTATATACAAGTGATTGGAATATGATATATTAGATAAATAATTTGTAAGTTGCAAACAGATGAATGTTATGGATGTTCTTTCAAAAGTGCAGGTGTTTAACAGTCTTATGGCTGGGATGAAACTGACCCTGAGTCTGCTGGTTTTAGACCAGATGCTGCAGGTGAATAATGTGTGTGTGTGTGTGATGGAACTTCTGAAGCAATGGAGACGAAACTCAGAGAAACGGAGAGAGCTGGA
This sequence comes from Dissostichus mawsoni, assembly GCA_011823955.1. Classification (NCBI taxonomy): domain Eukaryota; kingdom Metazoa; phylum Chordata; class Actinopteri; order Perciformes; family Nototheniidae; genus Dissostichus; species Dissostichus mawsoni. The sequence goes on along the minus strand of JAAKFY010000004.1, from coordinate 4,741,779 downwards.
ACTTTGATGGCAAACACTGACGGCTTATTTGGAGCTTTGGCCGGAGAATTCACAAGACAAGAGCTGAGCCACGAGGTGTGTGTGTGTGTGTGTGTGTGTGTGTGTGTGTGTGTGTGTGTGTGTGTGTGTGTGTGTGTGTGTGTGTGTGTGTGTGTGTGTGTGTGTGTGTGTGTGTGTGTGTGTGTGTGTGGTGTGTGTGTGTGTGTGTGTGTGTGTGTGTGTGTGTGTGTGTGTGTGTGTGTGTGTGTGTGTGTGTGTGTGTGTGTGTGTGTGTGTGTGTGTGTGTGTGTGTGTGTGTGTGTGTGTGTGTGTGTGTGTGTGTGTGTGCAACTTAATTACACTTATTGTGTTTTTCTTTGTTTATAAAACTCTTCCTACAGTTTTGTATTTTGCAGATTTTTTAACGTATGTATGTTTATATATTTTAGGTTATCTTAAACCTACATGTGTTGCTCTCCTGACGACTGAAGCTTTTTTGGGAATGTTTACTTCCAAAAGAGGATTTATTTGTACTTGTAAGAAATCACTAATTGACCTGTCACCTCTGCAAAAGGTGTTTTAAAGAATCCTGAATAAATATGATCGTGTTTTAAAATTCACATTTCACCTCTTCTGTCTTAAAGGTGATTATTGAACAGTATTTCAAGAACAAGAAGTGTTTCAGTTGGTGCTGCTGGCAGTGTGTCTCATGGTCTCCATTATTTAAATTTCTGTTTATAGTGTGTGGTTCTGTATTTTAGTTTTTGGATTAGCAATATGAATGTGAATATGATCAGGGCGTAGAGCAAAATAAAGAATTGCTTTACATCCGGTATGCACTGAATGATGACTGCAAAGATACACGGGAAAAAAAAAAGATAATAAAAGCAATATGAAAACTGACATTGCAGAGCGAAACATTAGTAGGCTAATAATCACAATCATTAATTAGTTTTAGATGAAAGTCTATCAATAAAGGATTGACATGATTTAAATAAATGTGTTTGGGGTCACACTGGTATAATTCTAAACTCTTAGATTCTAATATACAGCACATATTCTATTTATATACAGATTATTTATATTTGTTGGAAAAATAAATATGCAGAGAATAATGCAATAAATGCAGAAAATAAAAAATATTGCAAAAACTACAGAAAATAATGTAAACATCGCAAACAATAATGAAAAAACTACTATAAAAATTCTGCAATGTAAACTGATACTTTGCACATGCGCACTAGCTCTCTAGTCCTTGTAGCCCCCGCTTCACTTCCGGGTTTGTCTCCGGACTGTTTACATCTCGTTGGGGGAATCTAGTCCAGATTTCCACACTTTATTCTTATTATAATAAACATTAAACCATAAAACATGTCCCCCGCCGCGTCCCTGCACGCGCAGCTCGCCTCCATCATGGAGGTCCTCGCGAACACGGCGGTGGCGGAGATCTGTGAGCTCGTGGACAGCGGGCTCGCGGTGCTACAGCTCGAGGTCTCGCGGAGCCGCAAAGAGAACGAGGCGCTGCGCAGAAAGCTGCGGCTCGTGGAGATCCGAGCGGTCCGGGTCACCGCAAGCGGAAGAACCACCGCAGGCGGCAGAACCACCGCAGCCGGCAGAACCACCGCAGGCGGAACGGCGCTGAGAACCACCGCAGGCGGCAGAACCACTGCATGCGGCACCGCGTTGCCCCTATCTAACGGCCGCGCTGCCGCTCAGCTTGCCGCTCATCATCAGCCTGGAACCGGGCGGAGGACCGGAAAAACTGGAGGTAAAAAAGTTTATTTTAACTTTAGGTAAAACATTTTTAATGAAGTGTTTTAATGGAACTTGTTGGTTATCTGTCGCCACTTTTTTAATGGCGGCTAGCTGTCTCCACATGAACTTTTTCATTTCTCAAAATAACAAACATTAATCCTAGGGTTAGGGTTATTTAGATTAGAGAGTCTGGAAAGAAAAGTGCGTATTTAGTCTGAATTTTTTTTTTTAAGTTCGTATTTAGAGAGTGATTTTTTGGGAAAAAAATGTTTATTTAGAGGGTCTGAAAAAAACAAAAAAATGGCGACCGATAACCCAAAAGTACATTTTTAACTAGAAAATGCATTTCCTGCTGAAAATGCGTGCGAATGCTGTAAACCAGGGGGTCAAACTCAATTGAATCGCGGGCCACATCAGCATTATGGCTGCACTCAAAGGGCTGGTTGTAACTTTAAGACTATATAAAAATACATATATATATATAAAATAATGTATTATATTACATTATTGCCTCTGCATTGGATTATTATCAGATAGGGTAATAACTTCATAATGAACTACGTCTGAAAGCAGAAGTCTGGGGCAAATAATTGCAAGTCAGTGAGAATTTCACAAAATGATTTAAAAAGAAAAGCCAAATTCTGGAAAAAAAGTCCAAATCAAAAAAAAGAAGTGACATTTTGAAAAAAAAGTGACATTTTGAAGAAAAAAAAAAAGGTCTAATTTGAGATGCATTGTGGGACATGTAGTTTATTAGGCAATGTGCTTCTGTAAATCTGCATGTAACCGTATAATATTCTTTGCAAGCTCTTGTGGGGCCACAGAAAATGAAGTCACGGGCCGGATTTGCCCCCCGGGCCTTGAGTTTGACCCCCCTGCTTTAAACTGTGTACATTTGTTGCTGAATTTAGCTGAAAACGCTGAATATTTTATTAGTTGTCTGCTTTTAGCTACAAAAACCAAGTAAGTGTGTGAGCCCAGAGATCAAAGGTTACCATGGTGACGACGTTATCAAACACCTGTGTGAGCCCAGAGATAAAAGGTTACCATGGTGACGACGTTATCAAACACCTGTGTGTGAGCCCAGAGATAAAAGGTTACCATGGTGACGATGTTATCAAACACCTGTGTGTGAGCCCAGAGATAAAAGGTTACCATGGTGACGATGTTATCAAACACCTGTGTGTGAGCCCAGAGATAAAAGGTTACCATGGTGACGACGTTATCAAACACCTGTGTGAGCCCAGAGATAAAAGGTTACCATGGTGACGATGTTATCAAACACCTGTGTGAGCCCAGAGATCAAAGGTTACCATGGTGACGACGTTATCAAACACCTGTGTGTGAGCCCAGAGATCAAAGGTTACCATGGTGACGACGTTATCAAACACCTGTGTGTGAGCCCAGAGATCACACACAGGAGATGTGCAGTGAAAGGAGAGCCTTTCCATTGATCTGAATGAGAAATAAACCTCTTACATTTCTAACTATAGTTGAAAAACGGTAGCAGCTATCGGTAACATTTCACATTGCACAGCATTCGCACTAATTATCCGTCATGGGAGAAGTAATCTGATCCTCACAGAGAATAGGTGGTTTTAAAAAAAGGGAATTTGTGAGAGTCACTTTACTGCCAAAGGATATCTATTGTTAAAGTCCAAAGGTGTTCATGTATCATCAGAAGCATCTCTGACATTATCCATCATCCTAACTGATGAGCAATAAGCACCAAGGTTTTTAAATATTGATAGAACATTGTTCTTTCACCTTCTGCAGGTGAGGCGGTGCGATATGGAGACGCTGACCCCTCTGAACACGATGCTACAGAATCCATCAAACTGACGATCAAAGTGGAAGACGACGAGTTCTGTTCCCAAACTGAGCCGCACCGTGAGCCGTTATAATAAACTCTTTTTATTGGACATAATATCCAAAATCTAAGACGATACCTGGTCACATATTACCATAAAGAAATTGCAATTTGAGGCTAAACTGACAGAGATTTATAGATTAGAGCATTTACTTAAGTTTATTTAGTACACTGTAACATTTTGAAGCCGTTCTCACGCTAAATTAAAGTGTATTATCATTTGAATCATAAAAAAACACTCGATAAAGTTTGTGAAAGTCTTAAATTCTGGTCTTATTTTCTCCAGATTTTTCTCCAGGTGTTGACGGACACACAGAGAAGGAAGCCCCGCCCCCTCTGACCAAACAGGAAGTAGCGAATGAAGGCGTCAGCTCCACTTCCTGCCAGAGGTCAGAGGTCAGCGGAGTGTCAGACTGCCTGATATTCGAACCACAGCTCCAACAACCCCCGCTCATTACCCACAATCCTTTGGGGGAGGATCCCAGCTGCTCGTACGCCAGCAACAGCGTTTCCGCGGCGTCGGATTCGAACGAATTTCATATAGTTTCTGACGAAGGAAACGGCCAGCAGGGGAAACAGTTCTTCTGCACCTTCTGTGGGAAGACTATGGCCTGCCTGAAGAACCTGAAGACTCACCTGAGGGTCCACACAGGTGAGGGGGTTGTCGTAGCAACTTAAAATCAGCTGCTGTCTAGAGAAAATGATGAGTTAGGCAAATATGCAAAGAAACACAATATCGATATCAAGTCTTTTAAGATCTTTTCTTTTAATGCTTGCAAGCATGAGGACTCCTCCTGAGAGCTCTGTGTGACAGACTCTCTTATAGGAAGACAACAAAGCTCATTTACATTTCAAACAATAACATTTGGGCCAAGGTCGATCACAATAAGCCAAACTCTAGTTGGGTGTCGCAGCTACCCTCCTTAGAGCAAACTTCTTCCTTTCATGTAGTGTCATAAAACCCTTTGTGAACACATCTGTTATCACACAGATAAGCCATTCCCAGGATACCACTTTGTTAAGTTACATTTCATTAGGATTACACTGTATTCAACTTTAAAGGTCCCCTATTATACTGTTTTTCATCAATATATCCCAGGTCTCAAATATATCCAGAGCCTGTCTCTGATTGGCTGAAACACCAAACAGATCATTGCAGCATCCCATAATCCCCTCTGTTTCAGCCCTGTTTCCAAAGTGCTGATTCTCTGTCTGTTACTTTAGATGAAAATAAGGAGCCCCTCCCCACGCCCCTCTGAGAGAGATTTGGTTACAAAGAACTCAATGGTGCTCTAGGAGGAGATCCAGGTGATAAGGGGGGTGGGGGGGGGTTACCTTGGTTGGTGATTGGCTAATGGTTACACAAGACAAAACATCATTATGACATCATCAAGTGGCCAAAATCTGATCAGCTCATTTTCAGACAGGTTTTTATAAAAATGGATCAGGAGAAAAAGAGAGAGAATCTTTGTTCCTGAGACTTTCAGAGTCTCTTTACACAGAGGGGACACATGTTGATGTAGAAGAGACAAGAAGAAGAGGGGACACATGTTGATGTAGAAGAGACATGAAGAAGAGGGGACACATGTTGATGTAGAAGAGACAAGAAGAAGAGGGGACACATGTTGATGTAGAAGAGACATGAAGAAGAGGGGACACATGTTGATGTAGAAGAGACATGAAGAAGAGGGGACACATGTTGATGTAGAAGAGACATGAAGAAGAGGGGACACATGCTGATGTAGAAGAGACATGAAGAAGAGGGGACACATGTTGATGTAGAAGAGACATGAAGAAGAGGGGACACATGTTGATGTAGAAGAGACATGAAGAAGAGGGGACACATGTTGATGTAGAAGAGACATGAAGAAGAGGGGACACATGTTGATGTAGAAGAGACATGAGGAAGAGGGGACACATGTTGATGTAGAAGAGACATGAAGAAGAGGGGACACATGCTGATGTAGAAGAGACATGAAGAAGAGGGGACACATGTTGATGTAGAAGAGACATGAAGAAGAGGGGACACATGTTGATGTAGAAGAGACATGAGGAAGAGGGGACACATTTGATGTAGAAGAGACATGAAGAAGTGGATTTTACATAATAGGTGACCTTTAATCTGTGATGTTTCCTCCTGCAGGTGAGAAACCGTTCGTCTGCTCGCTCTGCGGGACGCGTTTCTCCGACTCCAGCAACCTGAAGCGGCATCAGAGCGTTCACACGGAGAGAGAAACGATACGGCTGCGCTCACTGCGGGAAACGATTCGCTCAGTCCGGGTCGCTGAAGGTCCACATGAGCGTGCACACCGACTGCAAACAGTTCAGGTGTTCCTTCTGCGGGAAGACGTTCATCTCCGGGAGCCATTTGAGGAGACACGTCTCCGAACACGTCAACGAACACGTCAACGAACACGCCAACGAGAAGAGGTTCGAGGAAACGCTACCGTGATGGAGAAGGGACGACAACGAGAGGATTTTAAAAGATCATTTTAAATCATGACAACCTTTAGCTGCCGAGAAGAGGTTCGAGGAAACACTACCGTGATGGAGAAGGGACGAGAACAAGAGGAACACGTCGTATTCTGGACAAAAAATATATCATGTGTGTAATCCATAACACAATTCAAATGGGATTGGAAAGATTATTGACAACCATAAACTTTCAAACTCTCTTTTTGGAAATAAGGTCCCATGATTTTAGCCGCCGAGAAGATGTTCGAGGAAACACTACAGTGATGGAGAAGGGACGAAAAAGAGAGGAACACGAGGACAACATTTTCTTTTATATTCACAGATATCATGTGTGTAATCCATAGCAAAAGATGAAATAAGGTCCCATGAACTTATCCGTGGAGAAGAGGTTCGCAGAAACACTACCGTGATGGAGAAGGCACGAAACAGAGAGGAACACGAGGACAACATGTTCTGTTCAATTGACATAAACTTTCAAACTCTCTTTTCGGAAATAAGGTCCCATTAGATCAGGGGGGTCAAACTCAAATACACAGTGGGCCAAAATTAAACGGTACTAGTCGAGGGCCGGACTGGTTCAATGTTTATTGCAAAACTTATTGAAATGAACTTATTGCACATATTAAACCTGGAACTAACAAAGCTTAAATATTGCCTATAAAAACAACATTAAACATTAAATAATCAGTTGCATTCATTTCTATGGCTCTATCTGCAGAGTCATTTCTATGGCTCTATCTGCAGAGTCATTTCTATGGCTCTATCTGCAGAGTCATTTCTTATGGCTCTATCTGCAGAGTCATTTCTATGGCTCTATCTGCAGAGTCATTTCTATGGCTCTATCTGCAGAGTCATTTCTATGGCTCTATCTGCAGAGTCATTTCATATGGCTCTATCTGCAGAGTCATTTCTATGGCTCTATCTGCAGAGTCATTTCTATGGCTCTATCTGCAGAGTCATTTCTATGGCTCTATCTGCAGAGTCATTTCTATGGCTCTATCTGCAGAGTCATTTCTTATGGCTCTATCTGCAGAGTCATTTCTATGGCTCTATCTGCAGAGTCATTTCTATGGCTCTATCTGCAGAGTCATTTCTATGGCTCTATCTGCAGAGTCATTTCTATGGCTCTATCTGCAGAGTCATTTCTTATGGCTCTATCTGCAGAGTCATTTCTTATGGCTCTATCTGCAGAGTCATTTCTATGGCTCTATCTGCAGAGTCATTTCTTATGGCTCTATCTGCAGAGTCATTTCTATGGCTCTATCTGCAGAGTCATTTCTATGGCTCTATCTGCAGAGTCATTTCTATGGCTCTATCTGCAGAGTCATTCTTATGGCTCTATCTGCAGAGTCATTCTATGGCTCTATCTGCAGAGTCATTTCTATGGCTCTATCTGCAGAGTCATTTCTTATGGCTCTATCTGCAGAGTCATTTCCTATGGCTCTATCTGCAGAGTCATTTCTATGGCTCTATCTGCAGAGTCATTTCTATGGCTCTATCTGCAGAGTCATTCTATGGCTCTATCTGCAGAGTCATTCTTATGGCTCTATCTGCAGAGTCATTTCTTATGGCTCTATCTGCAGAGTCATTTCTTATGGCTCTATCTGCAGAGTCATTTCTTATGGCTCTATCTGCAGAGTCATTTCTTATGGCTCTATCTGCAGAGTCATTCTTTGGCTCTATCTGCAGAGTCATTTCTTATGATTACATTTTTCCACAGGCCAACAACAGCTTCAAAAAAACTATTTCCCTCAAAGAAAAACCAAACATGTCCTGTTGTCTCAAGAAAAAAGTGCAGAAGGAAACATCCATTAAACTCAGTGTGCTGCTCTGTGATGCTAGTTCAAGCCAGATACTTGGCATCTCATCTTGGGTGCAAGTTCATCAATGTTTGGGCTCAGGCTCTGAGCTGAGGAGACCCTCAGGATGGAGTGAAGGTGTGCGTGCAATATACCGGCGGGCCAGATCTAATAGTAATTAGAAATTATCCTGCGGGCCGAAATTAAATCCACCACGGGCCTGATTTGGCCCCGGGCCTTGAGTTTGACATGTGTGCATTAGATGGTCCCGCAGAGAAGAGGTACGCAGGCCGAAAAAGAGAGGAACACGTCGTATTCGGACAAGATATCGTGTGTAATCCATAGCACCATTCAAACGGGATTTACAAGATTATTTTAAATCATGACAACCTTTATCCGAGCAGAGAAGAGCTTAGAGGAAACACTACAGTGATGGAGAAGGGACCAAAAAGAGAGGAACATTTAGTATTCTGGACAAAAAGATATCGTGTGCAATCCAGAGGTGTCCAAACTACGGCCCGCATAGTATAATGACTTAAGTATTTATTTAACCTTTATTTAACCAGATAAAAGCATTGAGATAAAATCTCATTTACAATGCTGACGAAAAGCAGTCACTACATTGTGCACATTAGGACAGTAAGAAAGGTACACTACTTATTACTGCAAGAGCAGCTGGTGGTAAGGACTAGGGATGCCAGAAACTGACCATGATCAAATTCGAAAATCGGACAGCCCTGGCGAATATTAATCGATTATTCGCCGCCCCCCCCCCCCCGCGGAGAGAAAAAAAAATTGTTCCACGAAGACCTCTCCTTTGAACGTGCCGCTTTGTTCATCTTTAGTTGTGTTGTTCTCACTGTTCTCTATATTGCCAATAAATCAATCGCACGTGTGACGGAGAGGGGGGGGGGGGGGTCGGTGTGTCGCAGGCTGCAGCAGGCAGCAGCAGTCTGCATCTGCGCTGCCTGCGCTGCCTGCGCTGCCTGCGCTGCTGGCTTCCTCCAAGTTTACAGTAAAACAAACTGGTGGTGTGACCAATGGCCATTTACAATTATTAATACTATTACTATTATTAGCATTAGTCTATATTTTGGTTGAAACTAAGCCAGGAAAAAAAAGAAAAACATAAATAATAATAAAAAAATATATAAATAAAATCGAATTTTAAAAATAATTTTCGATTATGGAGACTGTAACGAATATTCGAAAAATCGAATAATCGCTGGCATCCCTAGTAAGGACCTGACAGCTTCAATTTAAAACAGGCTATTGGGACAAGTGGCGTCAGGTTGAGGCGTGATTGAAGGTCATTCCCAGACCAAGGACCATCATGAAATCCTTTGTCCAGCCTCAGTCCGCACGGCAGGAACCTGGACCCGTATCCAGGCACTGGTTCTGGCGGCATGCTTTCTGGCTTTTCTTACCCACAATCCTTTGCACGGGGGATATTTAAGCAAGGGCGGTGAAGTTCATCGTGTTATTTTAAGAAGAACGGCAGCTAAAGAACATCCTGAGAGAAAAATGAAAGGTTTCCCCAGACTGAGAAACTCAAAACAAATACAAACTTTAATAGCATTAAAGGTTTCTGCTTGAATCCACCATCTGTTTTATTTATGATTTAAATTATTCAATCATGTTGGAAAATAAATCACTTTATTACATTGAGAGTTGTTGAAATGTTGAGGAAACAGAACTGACTTCTTATCGATGTTTTTATTATAATTCTATGTCATTTTCTAATAATAATAAAAAGAGTCTCAAAGATTCATGAACAATAATCATCGTCACTTTTTTGGGGAAATCTTAAAAATATTTTGGTTTTTAAGTGCAGGATGTTAAATATATGCTTTCTCATTGTGAGGTCAGACACTACTGAACATGTGTTCACAGTCTCACCATCAGCAGGAGAGGACTCTTTAAAGTAGAGACACTACATACGATATACACCTGAACATCAGCAGGAGAGGACTCTTTAAAAAGTAGAGACACTACATACGATATACACCTGAACATCAGCAGGAGAGGACTCTTTAAAGTAGAGACACTACATACTGATATACACCTGAACATCAGCAGGAGAGGACTCTTTAAAGTAGAGACACTACATACTGATATACACCTGAACATCAGCAGGAGAGGACTCTTTAAAGTAGAGACACTACATACTGAACACCTGAACATCAGCAGGAGAGGACTCTTTAAAGTAGAGACACTACATACGATATACACCTGAACATCAGCAGGAGAGGACTCTTTAAAGTAGAGACACTACATACTGATATACACCTGAACATCAGCAGGAGAGGACTCTTTAAAGTAGAGACACTACATACTGATATACACCTGAACATCAGCAGGAGAGGACTCTTTAAAGTAGAGACACTACATACTGATATACACCTGAACATCAGCAGGAGAGGACTCTTTAAAGTAGAGACACTACATACTGATATACACCTGAACATCAGCAGGAGAGGACTCTTTAAAGTAGAGACACTACATACTGATATACACCTGAACATCAGCAGGAGAGGACTCTTTAAAGTAGAGACACTACATACTGATATACACCTGAACATCAGCAGGAGAGGACTCTTTAAAGTAGAGACACTACATACTGATATACACCTGAACATCAGCAGGAGAGGACTCTTTAAAGTAGAGACACTACATACTGATATACACCTGAACATCAGCAGGAGAGGACTCTTTAAAGTAGAGACACTACATACTGATATACACTGAACATCAGCAGGAGAGGACTCTTTAAAGTAGAGACACTACATACTGATATACACCTGAACATCAGCAGGAGAGGACTCTTTAAAGTAGAGACACTACATACTGATATACACCTGAACATCAGCAGGAGAGACTCTTTAAAGTAGAGACACTACATACCGATATACACCTGAACATCAGCAGGAGAGGACTCTTTAAAGTAGAGACACTAGATATGATATACACCTGAACATCAGCAGGAGAGGACTCTTTAAAGTAGAGACACTACATACTGATATACACCTGAACATCACAGGAGAGGACTCTTTAAAGTAGAGACACTACATACTGATATACACCTGAACATCAGCAGGAGAGGACTCTTTAAAGTAGAGACACTACATACTGATATACACCTGAACATCAGCAGGAGAGCACTCTTTAAAGTAGAGACACTACATACGATATACACCTGAACATCAGCAGGAGAGGACTCTTTAAAGTAGAGACACTACATACTGATATACACCTGAACATCAGCAGGAGAGGACTCTTTAAAGTAGAGACACTACATACTGATACACCTGAACATCAGCAGGAGAGGACTCTTTAAAGTAGAGACACTACATACTGATATACACCTGAACATCAGCAGGAGAGGACTCTTTAAAGTAGAGACACTACATACTGATATACACCTGAACATCAGCAGGAGAGGACTCTTTAAAGTAGAGACACTACATACTGATATACACCTGAACATCAGCAGGAGAGGACTCTTTAAAGTAGAGACACTACATACTGATATACACCTGAACATCAGCAGGAGAGGACTCTTTAAAGTAGAGACATTTTACATAAAATTAACAACAATTTAGACGAATTCAATATTTCTTTATGAACAAATAAAAGGACCACAATGGAAATCTGTCTTTACGCCGTATGTATTTATTTATTTGTAACAGGATGAAATGGATGATAAACATCATTTAAATTCACATTCTGTAAAACGGAACATTTCCAGGTTAACTGGAAAATATCAGACAATTTGCAAAATACTGTGAAAATGAAACCTTAAAACGCAGCGCCATCAACAGGCCGACAAGGGCCACTACCACTCATAGAGATCAGTCCTAAATTTAGAGTATTTACTGACTTTAATGCAGTAAAAACACTGAAAGAAAAGCAAATTCATTCATTAAATGCCTTTATTTTAATGTAATATCTAGTTTGCGCCTCGTTTAAAGTTGTTTTGACAGTTTTCTGACTTAACATTCAAACAATGAAATAAAACAGATATAATAAGTGCCTTCACAAGCAGAATATAACATTTCCACCTTTGGAAAAAAGTGCAGTCAATGGAAAGAAACATTGATATACGTATATATATATATATATTCATAACATAATGAACAATAGATGTCACACATCAGAGCTTATCTTAAGGTTTGATTCATCCAGAACATTCATATTAAAATGAGTTTCTGTCACAGAAAGGCTTTTGCAGTAAATTCAATATTTACCACATCGTTAAAGTCTATTATATAAAAAACACATTTAACATCGGTCATTTAAAGCTGCGTCAAAATGCCTCCACGCTCCAGAGGGAAGCTGAGCAAGCATCGCATATTACATTATCTCCGAGCGACTTGTGTCCATTGATGAATTTAAGTCCAATTTTCTCTCGTTTTTGGGCTCCTCCACCTCCTAAAAAACACTTCCAGCTCATATTATCAACAATGAACCCCCATAAAAGTAGCTTAAAACATTCTTTAAGCAGCAGGGGGTCATTACACGGTGCATGCTAATAACAAATATTCATAATTGCAGCTTTAAATGCCAAACAACGCAGAGCAGTTTTACAAATATCACCAATAGAGATGGATTTTTGTTCATTTGATTTACCCACTCGTCGTATTTCTACACATTTGGCACTTTGCGTTAATAAAACACACATTATTCTAGATTTACACGGAATAAAAAGACCATGGAACAACCGGTCACAGCAGCATTATCACATGTCCTAAAGATGAATACCTTTGTGAAACAGAACTTAAAATGCAACGATATTAACAATCCAGGAACTCCTATTTGACTTGGCGGGATTATCCGACTGTTAAAACGAAATATCAAATGTTTTCCATTCATTCAAAGACATTTTAAACATTTAGATTCTTGGAAACACAAACTCTTGGCATACTTTGAGGTCCAAACATGATTTAAATTTAATAAAAATAAGCTTTATAAAGTCGAAACCTTATAAAGCTACCGTACTTTGTTTTTCTTTACATTTAATAGCCGCACTTCTTTTCCAGACGAACACACCTATTCTTGTTTTCCTCCAGAGCGAGACCACGTGATTATTTTTAAATGTAGTCGACATGGCCAGCGGTGGAATGTACATTTACTCAAGTGCTGTACTTCAGTATGATTTTGAGGTTCTTTACTTGAGTATTTTCATCTTCATTCCAACTATTATTTGTTAAATTTACAATATATTTATTGTATATATATTGTATTTTAACACTGTAAAAGGCTTTTAGCAGCAATGTAGCTTTAAAGGGGCCCTACTCTGCTTTGTGGGGTTTCCTTCCCACCTCTCACAGTGTGATCTATAGGTTTTAGTGCATGTAAACGGTCTGCAAAGGCGAAAATCCCGTTGTTCCCTATAGAAAAGAATCCTCCATTTGACTTGTTTGTTTACTTCCGGAACAAAGTGACATCACTATGGAATACTTGCACTCCTATTGGCTCTCCAACACATTGTACGCGATAGGCTAAGGGGCGGGACATCTCTAAGCTGTTGACCAATGACAACAGAGAGTCACATTAGAGGCACTGAATACTACGATGAGCAGAATATGGCCTCTTTAAATCTTCCCTGTAACATGTTCTGTCTGCACTGCTGGCGGATATTAAAAGGCACTTATCAGCAGAAGAGTTTCACACCAAAACTTGATTATTTCATATTTAAAATACAGAAATTCCCGAGGTCTTTTAATGTTAAAGCTGCACAAATAAGTGGATTTATTTAATCCTCTGACGGTTTCAATCAAGTTTACTTTCGATGAGTTTTAACAATCAGTATGAATGAATCTGCAGAACTAAACATATCTTTATCATGCTGCATGTCACAAACGGTTTCCCGCCTCCTGTGCCACAGAGGTTGCTGTGGTGGACAACGGGGCCCTCGACTGCTGTCCCTGTGACTCAACCTGACCATTACCGCACTCCCTGGCATAATGACCTGGCTTCTGACAACGTCTACATGTAACATGGGCTGGGCGTTGCAGTGTAGCAGGGGGCTTAGGGGCTGTCTGCAAAGCTAGTAGACCCTGTAATCCATGTCTGGGTTAGCTGGGCTATCTGACGTCACTCCTCCAGAACACTGCATATATATAGCACTCAGGGCGGGAACTGAATAACTCCAAAATATTGCAGCAAACCACTTTTTTTGTCAGAAATCTTTCTAGGAAATCAGAAATTCAAAATGGAATCTGAGCTTTGATGTAAAACATGACTTTTCTTTTTTTCAATATATTTTGCTTTGAATGTGTATCTCTTGATTTTGGAATAAAACTCTATCAAAAAGCACTTTTTCTTCCAGGTAGATTTTCAGATGTGCGTTTTTAGTTTTTCTTTAATAAAAAGAAGTGAGGCTTCACCTGAATTTGTTCACTTTGGACAGCTCCAAAAAGCCAAGTTCACCCGTCATCAATGATAGATACACTTACAGTATTTCAAAAATACATCAGGTATGTTTTTTTATATTCATATATATTTTAAAGCTAAACTACAATAACTTGTGTCACCGTGTTAATGAGCTCCTTCAGATTTAAAGCAACAAACACGACGTCTGATTCGGCTTTTAAACTCATTTCCTGTTCAATTTCTTTTTTAAATCGCAGTAACTTTAAAAAAGCCATCAGGAAAAATCGTAACAAATGTCCCGCACGTTTTGCATTGGATTCAAAGGTTAAATGTATAAAAAGCGTTCGATTTATTTTAAGTTGAGCCCTTTTTCTTGACACTTCTTTCAAGTTTCTACATTCAAAACGTTTTCATTCTCAGTCAGAGCTGCAGCGTGTTTGCTGTGAAATGTTTTCCGGAGCTCACCGTCACTTGAAGCGAACATGCAGACGGTGAAATGTTAAATATATTCCTACACCTTTCTTCCAGTTTCACGTCGCAGAGGAACTCCTTTACTCGTTTCTTGATGTGATGTCCTGAAGAACAGAATTCAATTCGTTTTTGTTATTTCCACGCGGACAGTCGACATAATTAAAGAAAATGTATTTCATTTCAGACTCACCTCTGTCTTCGCCCTCCTCCACTCGCCCAGTGGACCCGATTTCATCAAAACTGAAAAACATATTTTAACACATAGTTTGTAACGTGAAAATACTCTGATAAAGGTCACCTATTATGCTTTATACACTTCTTCATGTCTCTTCTACATCAACATGTGTCCCCTCTTCTTCATGTCTCTTCTACATCAACATGTGTCCCCTCTTCTTCATGTCTCTTCTACATCAACATGTGTCCCCTCTTCTTCATGTCTCTTCTACATCAACATGTGTCCCCTCTTCTTCATGTCTCTTCTACATCAACATGTGTCCCCTCTTCTTCATGTCTCTTCTACATCAACATGTGTCCCCTCTTTCATGTCTCTTCTACATCAACATGTGTCCCCTCTTCTTCATGTGTCTTCTACATCAACATATGTCTCTCTACATCAACATGTGTCCCCTCTTCTTCATGTCTCTTCTACATCAACATGTGTCCCCTCTTCTTCATGTCTCTTCTACATCAACATGTGTCCCCTCTTCTTCATGTCTCTTCTACATCAACATGTGTCCCCTCTTCTTCATGTCTCTTCTACATCAACATGTGTCCCCTCTTCCATGTCTCTTCTACATCAACATGTGTCCCCTCTTCCATGTCTCTTCTACATCAACATGTGTCCCCTCTTCTTCATGTCTCTTCTACATCAACATGTGTCCCCTCTTCTTCATGTCTCTTCTACATCAACATGTGTCCCCTCATGTTCTTCATCATGTCTCTTCTACATCAACATGTGTCCCCTCTTCTTCATGTCTCTTCTACATCAACATGTCTCTTCTACATCAACATGTGTCCCCTCTTCTTCATGTCTCTTCTACATCAACATGTGTCCCCTCTTCTTCATGTCTCTTCTACATCAACATGTGTCCCCTCTTCTTCATGTCTCTTCTACATCAACATGTGTCCCCTCTTCTTCATGTCTCTTCTACATCAACATGTGTCCCCTCTTCTTCATGTCTCTTCTACATCAACATGTGTCCCCTCTTCTTCATGTCTCTTCTACATCAACATGTGTCCCCTCTTCTTCATGTCTCTTCTACATCAACATGTGTCCCCTCTTCTTCATGTCTCTTCTACATCAACATGTGTCCCCTCTTCTTCATGTCTCTTCTACATCAACATGTGTCCCCTCTTCTTCATGTCTCTTCTACATCAACATGTGTCCCCTCTGTGTAAAGAGACTCTGAAAGTTTCAGGAACAAAGATTCTCTCTCTTTTTCTCCTGATCCATTTCTATAAAAACCTGTCTGAAAATGAGCTGATCAGATTTTGGCCACTTTATGATGTCATAACGATGTTTTGTCTTGTGTAACCATTAGCCAATCAGCAACCAAGGTAACCCCCCCCCCCCCTTATCACCTGAATCTCCTCCTAGAGCACCATTGAGTTCTTTGTAACCAAATCTCTCTCAGAGGGGCGTGGGGAGGGGCTCCTTATTTTCATCTAAAGTAACAGACAGAGAATCAGCACTTTGGAAACAGGGCTGAAACAGAGGGGATTATGGGATGCTGCAATGATCTGTTTGGTGTTTCAGCCAATCAGAGACAGGCTCTGGATATATCTGAGACCTGGATATATTGATGAAGAAGAGGAGAATAGGGGACCTTTAAGTAAAAGGTATAACCAGGGAATTGGTGTTAAAGTATTAAAAGTATCAAAACGTTCCAGTCAGATGTAATGTTTTGTTTTATTCAACCCTAAATTAAGTCTCATTTACGTGCGAATGATCTGTTTAACAACTTACGCATAAATGATGTGATCATCAGGAACACAGTAGACGTGACGGTGGCGCTCCACAAAAGACACCTGCAGGGACACAAGAGTACAAAATCAACATGAAACACATTTTATTGTTGAACCAAAAAACACCCAATTATATCAGATTTTAAGACTTCAAATCTTAAGTGCTGTCAATTTCAAGATTTCTACATATATATTTAAATAAATAAGTATGTTTTTACACAGATTTGCATTTGAAAATATAAAAAATGATGCTGAGAAATTGAGATTTACCCCGAGTATAGAGCGGTGAAGAGGAAGAGGGTGAAGATGAAAAGGAGGAGGGCCTTCATCGTTAAACCTGAAACACAAACAGACAAACACATTAATGATGACATTAAACATTCGATTTTTTGTAATTTCTAATAATATTTGAAATACTTTTATAAAACAAAACTCTCTTTATCCTAATTTTTTTTTAATCGTATCGAAAGAAATGTTTGTAAAGCAATGTCACAGGTTGAAAGGCAAGGCAGGTTTATTTATAAAGCGCATTACAACTCAAGGAATGTAATTAAACACATTAAAACATTCAGATAAAGTGCAACAGAAACACTTCATGACATTTAACTGCATTTAGTGATTTAAAAAGCCAAGAAAATACAAAAATAGCATAAAAACTTGTGGGTATCGGCACTCTGGTTATTTAGAAGTGCTTCAGTTACCTGTGTGCTCAGGTGAGGCCGGACAGCAGCTATTGGTGTAGAAGGGTGAAGGAGGCGGGACTTCAGAGAGGCCGCCCAGTGATTGGGTGAACTTTGATTGACAGATCTCAGAGCAAATCTCCTCCTGGATGAGAATCTTAGGGGGCGGAGCCACTTTGTCAGGAGGGGGCGGGATCTCAGTGTGGTCTGAAAGACAGAGAAAAAAAGTATAAATATATTTTAAGTGCAATAGAGCTCAGTGTAGCAAACAGTGGGTCACAGTGCAAGACTATCAATGCAATGTAGAAGAAGAAATGAGGAGGAGGTTAAAGTATCCAGTATATAGTCGTGCCCGTCACCACCGCTAAGCTAAAGACGGCTAATGTTGGGCTATAAAGGAACTACAGCACGGTCACATGACTTCACGTCACCACCGCTAAGCTAAAGGAGGCTAATGTTGGGCTATAAAGGAACTACAGCACGGTCACATGACTTCACGCCACCACCGCTAAGCTAAAGGTGGCTAATGTTGGGCTATAAAGGAACTACAGCACGGTCACATGACTTCACGTCACCACCGCTAAGCTAAAGGAGGCTAATGTTGGGCTATAAAGGAACTACAGCACGGTCACATGACTTCACGTCACCAACGCTAAGCTAAAGGCGGCTAATGTTGGGCTATAAAGGAACTACAGCACGGTCACATGACTTCACGTCACCACCGCTAAGCTAAAGGAGGCTAATGTTGGGCTATAAAGGAACTACAGCACGGTCACATGACTTCACGTCACCAACGCTAAGCTAAAGGCGGCTAATGTTGGGCTATAAAGGAACTACAGCACGGTCACATGACTTCACGTCACCACCGCTAAGCTAAAGGAGGCTAATGTTGGGCTATAAAGGAACTACAGCACGGTCACATGACTTCACGTCACCACCGCTAAGCTAAAGGAGGCTAATGTTGGGCTATAAAGGAACTACAGCACGGTCACATGACTTCACGTCACCACCGCTAAGCTAAAGGTGGCTAATGTTGGGCTATAAAGGAACTACAGCACGGTCACATGACTTCACGTCACCACCGCTAAGCTAAAGGAGGCTAATGTTGGGCTATAAAGGAACTACAGCACGGTCACATGACTTCACGTCACCACCGCTAAGCTAAAGGCGGCTAATTTTGGGCTATAAAAGGAACTACAGCACGGTCACATGACTTCACGTCACCACCGCTAAGCTAAAGGCGGCTAATTTTGGGCAATAAAGGAACTATAGCACGGTCACATGACTTCACGTCACCACCGCTAAGCTAAAAGTGGCTAATGTTGGGCTATAAAGGAACTACAGCACGGTCACATGACTTCACGTCACCACCGCTAAGCTAAAGGTGGCTAATGTTGGGCTATAAAGGAACTACAGCACGGTCACATGACTTCACGTCACCACCGCTAAGCTAAAATTGGCTAATGTTGGTAACCTTTGACCTCCAGACCAGGGGACAGGAAGTTATACATTTCAAACTAAAATAGATGAAGTTCAGAAAATAATACCAAACTTTTTGTGCTAATTAAAATGGATATCTGGTCAAAGTAGAGTTTGTGTTGCATAGAAAAAGATGGATGTTACATCGTGGAGACTTTAATCTTTAATTTGTGAGAACCTTTCAATCTTAAATCTCAGCAGTGAATCCTGGATCTGTTACCGTAGGTGAAGCTGCGGCTGTCCTCCAGCTCGGTGCTGTTCAACCAGGTCTTCTCGTCCCTGCTGCTCCGGGCCTGGTCCAGATCCAGATCCAGATCCATATCCAGGTCCAGGTCCAGGTCTTGTTCCTGGTCCTGGTTCTGTGCGGTACCGAAGACGCCTCTGAAGACCTTCTCGTCCAGCCAGGACTGGCAGCTCTCCGTCACGTCGCTCAGCAGGCGAGCCAGAGAGCCTCGAGGACGCCGCCGCCGCCGGAAAACCCTGAGAGAAGAAGAAGAAGAAGAAGAAGAAGTGAACTCGAGCACCAATGATCAGCAGAGGGCAAAAGTACACATCCTTTACTCAAGTAGAAGTACAGATACTCGTGTTTAAAAATACTCTGGTGAAAGTAGAAGTACTGACTAAACTTCTTTACTCAAGTCAAAGTAAAGAGGGCTTTGAAATGTATTTAAGTAAAAAGTACCCATAACTAGCAGCTGTTTTAAAGAGTACCTGACCTCCCTTTATATTAATAGAACAATAATGTCATTGTTAGCTAATGAATGTTTCCATGCTGAACAACGGCAACATGACAACGTTTTCATTGGTCCCTCTTCTTTAGAGAAGACCAGGAAATGATGGATACACGGATCGTGTTCAAATCAATAGGCACGCAATGACTCTAAATAATAATGATCACGCCACCAAACACACATTCAGACTAAAGGAACCAGCCTGTTTGGAACATGGAAGAAGTAGAAAGTACAGGTATTTGGGTTCAAAATGTAAGAAGTAGAAAGTACAGGTATTTGGGTTCAGAATGTAAGAAGTAGAAAGTACAGGTATTTGGGTTCAAAATGTAAGAAGTAGAAAAGTACAGGTATTTGGGTTCAACAGGAAGAAGTAGAAAGTACAGGTATTTGGGTTCAAAGTGTAAGAAGTAGAAGTACAGGTATTTGGGTTCAGAATGTAAGAAGTAGAAAGTACAGGTATTTGGGTTCAACATGTAAGAAGTAGAAAGTACAGGTATTTGGGTTCAGAATGTAAGAAGTAGAAAGTACAGGTATTTGGGTTCAACATGGAAGAAGTAGAAAGTACAGGTATTTGGGTTCAACATGGAAGAAGTAGAAAGTACAGGTATTTGGGTTCAACATGTAAGAAGTAGAAAGTACAGGTATTTGGGTTCAAAATGTAAGAAGTAGAAAGTAAAAAGTCGTCAGAAAAATAAGAAGTGGAGTAAAGTACTGACACCAGAAACATGTACTTAAGTGCAGTAACGAAGTATTTGTACTCCCGTCTTGGTGTAGCTCATGAGAATGACCTAACTGAAGTATTTCAAGGTCTGGCTGCTGAGAATGAGCTCATTGTTGGAAAGACCCTTCAGGCAGAAGCATGTTGTTTCATGCACTGGTCAACACTTTGCTTCCCTGACATAACTTCCTTCAGACTAGTGGAAAGAAAACACCTAAAACCCACATTCAGGAGGTTATTTTCCTCACTCTGTCTGTTTGTGTCTGCAGATTTCTCCTAAATGTAACCAACTGTAAGCGTTACAGAATGTCTCATTTGCATATGTAATCATCACATTGTGTTATATGGGTTTGTGTGCATCTAAATGGTCTGTTTCTCTGAGTTTCTCTGCTATGGACAGTCTTTGCACTAATGTACATTTCTCAAAGTTATTGAAGTGACTGTTATTTTGTATATATTGATTGTTGTGCATTTATTTATGTCTTAATGTGTGCATATAGGATATACATATTTGTATATATCTTTGTTATTGTATTCTGGATTGTGGGAAACGGTATTTCGATCTCTCTGTCGGTACACACAAACTGAAAGATTGACAATAAAGTTGACTTTGAGTTTCTGTCCCACCTGACGAGGTTCTCCTTGTAGGAGACGCTGGTCTTGCAGGGAGTCAGAGAGACGTTCCCCTTCTCGTCCCAGGAGAAGCTGTCCTCCGTCACGCTGTAGTATCCGTTCGTGAGGAGGCGAGGCGAGCGGCGGCAGGAGCTCGGGTCGCCGTCCAGAGAGGAGTAACAAACGTACGAGGAGTCGGGAGAGAGCAGAGACACGTCCAGGCTGAGGAGACATATTAAAGAGAGACCGTTAATAATCTAGTTTCCAGCTTAGTGAACCCGGAAATGTTGAGTAACCCAACGTTTTATGTTAGAAATGTAGAGTAGGGTCTCCAGCACATAGAAACTGCTGGATGCTAACCTGCAGATGTTGCACATGTAGCATAAGAAGCTTTAATTAGAATGAATTAGCATTATAACCTATGCAGACAATAGCTACAAACACGTCCAGGCTGAGCACATTCAAAGAGAGTCCATTGGTGTCAGCATCCGCTATCAAATACATTACATTAAGCTGCACTTTTATCCAAAGCGACGTACAAAAAGTGCTTTGAACCATCAAGATTCAAACTAGGGGTGCAACAACTAATCGACTTAATCGATTAAAATCGATGACCAAATTAGTTGCCAACTAATTCAGTCGTCGATTCGTTGGTGACGTCATCACGTGTGTTTCACAGGCAGTTCAGCTCCAACGTTATCGGTCTTTTTATCGGTACAGGAGACATTTAAAACATATATGTCATATGTATTATTGCTACATAAACATTATATCGCAGTCTTAGTGTCGCCAACTCCGTTTCTAATATGCAATAAGACTACAAAATGCGTCTATGATGTATTTTCGATCTTTCCAATCCAGACGAGAGATCTCTCTCTCTCCCCCGTCTGTGTGCGAGGGGGCGGGGGAGAGATCTCTCTCTCTCCCCGTCTGTGTGCGAGGGGGCGGGGCAGTTTACACACACGCAGCTGCTACATGCATGCAACACACACACACACACACACACACGGAGGAGATGGCGGAGAGAAGCGCTCCAAGGTGTGGTTACACTTTACCCGTCTCCATGTGGACAATGCTCGTTACCAAAAGTGCAATAAGAGTTCAGCATGTCAGGGCGGTAACACGAGCATTTTGTCTAAACATTTAGCAAAAGTGCCCACGTTCAGACGGAGGAATGCACCGGGTTCCACTGTCTTTCTAGCAGCTCTGTAGCCCCATCCACGAGTAACGTTTCCACGTCAGGTGTTCTGTATGCTAGCAGCAACACACGGAGTTTACTCAATGATTCAAACATGGGTTAATGATTAGAGGTAACGGAGTATTTATTTTGTTGAACTTTCAGCTATTCTGTTTACAGTTCTGTCATCAGATTATTTAATATGATTTGTTAAAACACTGTTGTTTCTTTTGATGTGAAATATTATTTATTTAATTTAAATAAAAAGCAATGTTAGTTTTCTTCACAATTTGTTTAGTTAATTTACCTTATTTATTTTCAAAAGAACCGTTAAGACTATCGTTAAAGGACCGGATCGATAAGCAGTATCGATAAAAGTAGTAGTACAGTTAAAACCTTAACGATCCGAATAACGATTAATCGATAGATTAATCGATTATCAAATTAGTCGTTTGTTGCAGCCCTACTTCAAACTAAGGACAACAAGAACAGTGCTGACTTATTTACTTCAACAAGCAACACCATACTAAGTGCTGGTGCATACGTTAAACTCTTAAGTGCTACCTTTTGAGCAAATGGTTGTTTACCATGGGAAACACAGGTGAAACCATTGTTCTGTATATATGTTGGACGAACCCAGAGTGATAAACTGAACGAAACAACGTTCTTACCTGGACATTGGATAATAATTCCCTGGGTAAAAGGTGCTTTCTGGTGCCTCGGCGGCAGTTTTATTACCAGTTCAAATGTATGTTTTATTTCGCTGCTACATATACTATATAATCAGGGTAATAATCGGACACTGGATATCGTGTTGGAGTTCACAAAATGGCACGAGTGTTATTCTAAATAATAATTATATTAAATATTATAAATATTCTTGATTTATTTGAGTCTTTTTATGTTTTTGGTTCGGTTCCCATATCAAAATGTCTCCATGGTATCGAGAACAACTTTATTTTCTGACTTAAACCTGGAAGAAGTTGTGCTTCATTAGTTGTTTTAGCAAAATAGCCTTTAAACACATATTTATATATTTAACACTTAAAATAAATGAATACACGGTAATGTTAGAGAAGCAGGTGTTTTTTTTACCTCTGACAGGAGTGACCCCGTAGCCTTCGTTTAATCGGTGAACCTGGAAAACAGATACCAGAAAAGATAGATTTACACACCGCTGCACACACTGATGCAACATCGTGTGTGTGTGTGTGTGTGCGTGCGTGCGTGCGTGCGTGCGTGCGTGCGTGTTTTGTTTCTAAATAAAGACGACTTGTCTTCTATCAGTTTGCGTTCCTGAGAGCCGACACCTCTTGAGTAAATTCTCTCTGCTGATAAACCTCTGCAGGAATGTGTCTCTAAGAGGTCTCTGTTGTCTTCAAGATAATTCATAAAACCAAACGGCAGCAAAGACACAAACAGAGGAGGGTGTACGAAACAAATGCACTATTTCAGGTTAATGTCAACAGGTAGTGTCAGAGTATTTTTATGCAATGTCCCTTTCTGATGAGGATTTTTGCTGAAAAACACGAGGTATCTGCCCTCAGGAGGTCCTCACAGCTGGTTTCAAAGCATGGTCCTCACAAGTATAGCAGAACAATGTGTGTTTTGTAATACAATAATAATGTAATGTAATAAAATAAGCTAATCTTTCTAGACATTCACAACAGCAAATGTTTGGAGTTATATATCAATGTTCTTTTTGGTAAGGTTTTTTTCTGCATCTTTACCGAGTTGATAACATAATAGTGTGAGTGTGTGTATGTGTGCGTGCGTGCGTGCGTGCGTGCGTGCGTGCGTGGCGTACTTGTCACAGCTCCAGAGAAGAACTGAGACATGTTTGTCTGCAGCCGAGCGTCTTCTGTGGATCTGTGAAAGAAACCAGAAACACAAAACCGGGTCAAAAAACAAAACTAAAAACACTAACAATGTTTTAGTCCGTCTCTAAACACTCCCTATCGTCTCGACTCTGTGGTTCATACTGGGAACATACATCTCTAAAAACACAAATATAGGGTTTTATTTTGTCCCAAAGTCTCAGTTAGTTCAATAAGCAGCCGAAGAAATCATAAACCCGACCCCGGCTGAGAGAAACGAGCAGCCATTTCTTTCTTACAGTCAAAAAATAACAATGAAACAAAGATGGAGTCCGTCTCTAAACACTCCCGAACGTCTGGACTCTGTCTGTGGTTCCTACTGAGGACGTACATCTTTAGAAACACAGATATACTCTCAGTTAGCTCATATTAGAAGTTATTACAAGAGGAAAGTTTGCTAGGGACTATTTTCAGCGGCGGAGGAAACACACTTTGTGCTCTCAGTGTGTCAGCAGGACGGTGTGTGTGTGTGTGTCTGTGTGTGTGTGTGTGTGTGTGTGTGAGAGATAAAGCTAACAACAGTGTGTGTGTTCATGATAATAGAGGAACATGTCGTTGAAGGCAACAGTGTGCCTCACTAGTTGTGTTTATATTAGGTACATTTTAAATGGAAATCGTATAGATGTTAAGAAAATGTTAGAAATTTCACACAAAATGAAATGAGAATGAGCGCATTAAAATTAACAGGTTTGGAGAGAATACACTTTTATTCTTAAACATAAACACTGTTGTACAACACACAAATTAACTGTCTGCGACGTCTGAATTCATCCCATTTATCAAATACAAAATCTTTCCACAAGGACAAAAACAAATCTAACTCACCTTCAAATATGTGGAAGGAAGTTTTTTTAATTGTTGTTCTCTGATGTTCACGAAAATTGACATATTTTAAGAGCAGATATTTGACACTTTAAGACTCCTTGAGAACCTGCAGACCAAGTGTTTTAAAGTAAAATTATACATTGTGCGGTCGTGTTGTACTATGGACGTTTGTATGTGCATTGTCGCTTCAAAATGTGCTTAAAAATAGGAAAATATGTGAATGCAAACACGCCTATCTCTGTTGGGTTTATCAGAACCAGGTTTATTGCCATGCAGGTTCATCCATCCAGTACAGGCACTTAGCTTTGGTGTTTAGTGATGTCAACAAAAACAGAGTGTACGGAAATAAGAGGAGGAGCAAGAGAAGAACAATATTATTACAACTAAGTACAGTGAGAATATGAGGAAGTACAGTATATTAGATTTAAAAGGCATTGGAGCAGGTTTTTAGACGATACAAGTTAATAAAATGTTTCCTTCCTCCTTGTTTTTAACTTCTTAAACTCTCCAGAGCCTCAGATCTGCTGTCAGAGCACAGAGGGAGTAACGGACACAACCCTCAGTAAGATAATGAGTGTTTTACCTTCAGACGTCCTGCACAAACACCGTCTGCTTTCCTTCAGTGTTTCCGTGTTTTCTGTTGATCTTCTCTCACATCCTGCAGCAGCAACAGGAGCCTGAGAAGTACGCAGAAGAAGAAGAAGAAGGAAAAACAGACGAGCGGTTAGCGGTGAGGTCATGTTTCCTGTTAACCCCCGAGCTGCTGGAGGAGTCTATGCAGTCACATGATCTGTGCGACTGCGTGAGGATCCAGGTGTTAGTCAGACCCAAATGTGGAAAATACATTAAAAAATTAAGAAGTGTAGACTCTACCAACTTCAATATGTTGAGATCCTGCAACAGTTTCTTAGATTTTGAGTTAATGAAAGAGGCCCTATTCTGCTTTCCATTGTTATGTATGTGTTCAAAGAGGACCATGCATACAAATACATTCATCTCAGAAAAGAGAGGAGATGAATGATGAACAAACACTGCAAACACTGCATCATCTCAGTATCACACAAACCATTATAACATGGTTTAAGTAGTTCTGTGGTGTTGCCTCTCCTCATAGTGTTTTATAGGTTTTAGTGCATGTCAATGGTCTTCAAAGGCCAAAATCCCTGTGTTCCCTGCAGAGGGAGTTTTTATTTTATATGTGGATCACAGATTAAGGACAGTGTTTCAATATGTATAGTGTACTATACTGATAATAAGGACACACTCTATCTTACTCTCACGTACTTTACTTGTAATGTTCCACAAGAAACAATGCAACATCCTATCCACGCTGACGCTCATGCCTGGTCCCTCGGCTCCTGCCGTCCCCGCGGGCCAGCTGTGCGTCAACAAATAATGTCCCCCTGGCAAACGTATATTGCAACAGACAGGGTTAGCCTAGCTTAGCCAGACCCAAATGTGGAACATAATTAAAAAGATTAAGAAGTGTAGACTTTAAACAAAAAAAAAAGTTCTACCAACTTCAACATTTTCTTAGAGTTTGTGTTCATTTTAAAGAGGCCCTATGCTGCTTCCTGTGGTGTTCCCTCTCCTCATAGTGTGTTCTGTAGATGTTAGTGCATGTTAATGGTCTTCAAAGGCTAAAATCCCTGTCTTTTTATTTTACATGTGGATCACAGATGAAGGACAGGGTTAGCCTAGCTTAGCATAAAGACAGGAAGCACATCAACAATTGGAAAAGAACATATGATTGTTATCCTTTTATATATCTTGTAAAACATGTACAATTTATTTTTCCTCCGAAATGTTTTCCTCAAAAACTTCTTCCTTCTTTTCAGTCAGTAAAAAAAGTCTGACACCATTCTGTTGAACGAGAGATAAAGGAAGTGGGTCAGCGACTGCAAACAGAGACCCTCTGTTACTGTGTGTGTGTGTGTGTGTGTGTGTGTGTGTGGTTGTGTGTGTGTGTGTGTGTGTGTGTGTGTGTGGTGTGTGTGTGTGTTGTGTGTGTCCTTTGTTTGGACTGAGGAATGCTCTTCGTGGTTTGAACGTTAACGGTCACTGAGTGTTGTAATGTTACTCATATATAATAACGGTCTCATTCTCCGCACCAGAGCAACTCGTCTCCACAGATTCACTGGAGAGTAAAATAAACTTCCTGAAGAAATGCCCAAATAGAAGTTCCTCTTGCATGAGTTTGTATAAAAATACCAAACATCACTCCGGATGATTCAGTCTGTAGGGGAGAGTCTTTTTCTGTAGTCATGACCTCCAGAAAGTCCCCTAAACAAAGGGACAGATTTGAATCATTTAGGGGCTCTTGGAAAAGTCTTATATGTATACTTTATATAAAAACAAAATCAAGATTATTATTATAAAAAGTGGGAAAAGAATGTCCATTTAGTGAGGAGAGAGGAGAGGAGAGAGGAGAGGAGAGAGGAGAGAGGAGAGAGGAGAGAGGAGAGAGGAGAGAGGAGAGAAGAAGAGAGGAGAGAAGAAGAAGGAGAGGGAGAGAGGAGGAGGAGAGGAGGAGGAGGAAGAGGAGAGGAGGAGAGAAGAGAGGAGAGAGGAGGGAGGAGAGAGGAGAGGGAGAGGAGGAGGAGAGAGAGGAGAGGAGAGAGAGAGGAGAGGAGAGGAGAGGAGAGCAGAGGAGAGAGAGGAGAGGAGAGGAGAGAGGAGAGGAGAGGGAGAGGAGGAGAGGAGAGGAGAGAGGAGGAGGAGAGAGGAGAGAGAGAGGAGAGGAGAGAGGAGAGAGAAGGAGAGGAGAGGAGAGGAGAGAGGAGAGGAGAGAGCAGAGAATGAACTTAATATTCCAAACGGTGAAGGAATGATTCATACATAGTTTTGTGTAGTTTTTATATTCCTGTTCCCTTCAGGGCTTTATAACAGGATTACATTTATTGAATCCCCCTCCTCAGATGTGTCTCGTTGGACTCTCCCCACCCCCCGTTTCCCAGAATGCCTTGCAGCAGCAGCAGTCTGTTGGAGCTGATGATGTTGGAGGAAAACGCGTCACAGGAATCTCACACACACACACACACAACACACACACACACACACACACACACACCCCCCACACACACACACACACACACACACACACACACACACACACACACACACACACACCACACACACACACACACACACCCACACACACACACACAACCACCACACACACACCACACACACACACACACCCACACACACACACACACACACATGCATGAAGCATCTCTATAATACTTTTCACTTTTGTAATCGTGAATGTCGTGTAATGTGAATATTAACTAATTATCAGATTGTATTGCAGCTTTAAAAAATAAAAAATAATAGCACTAACAAGGACATAAAAAAGGAACTAAGTAAGGATACAAGGAAGGACTTTAAGAAGGATATAAAAAGGACTGGAAACAAATAAAGGGCACAAAGGAGGACTTAGGGAAGGAGAGAAGGATATAAAGGACTTAAGGAAGGAGATGAAGAAGGACACTTGAGTCGAGGATTTGAACCTTTATTGACTTGAGGGACGCAGACGATATCTAGAAATATGTATTCTTATATTAATAAAAACAGCTTAAAAATAAGTGAAACTGGCATTTCTCATTACGAAAGTAACTTTAAAAAATAACTCAAAAGATGTTTGTTTTTGTATCATGAAGCCAAATATTCCACTTACTCAAACCTGTCATAAAACCTTTTAATATTTACATGTTGACCTCAGCAGGAAAAATAAGAAAAGAATAACATGCATTTCTCATAATAAACACAAGGGAGTAACTCAGAAAAATACCTGAAATACAATCAAATCAAATTAAATAATGTACCTTTGAGACTTGAAGCCCCACATGTATCTGTGTTTCTACGTGTTGTCCTCAGCAGTGTAGAAACCAGACAAAGAAATAACGGGCTGGACTCACCGTCTGTTTTCCTGCACCGGAAGTGGAGAAAAGCCCGTTTCCTCTCCCTGGCAGAACGCGTTTAATCCTCTTCTTATTTTTCCTCTGTTTTAAGACTTTTTTAAATCCCAAATTGTCGTTAAATCAGAAAAACCTGAAGAGAGACTCGCAGCTGTTTCTGAGCCTCGCCCACATTCAGGGAACACCGGAAGCACACAACAACAGGGCTCATGGACTTTCAGAGTAAAAGCATGAGGATGAGCAAAGACATTTGGATTTAACCATTTAATGCAGGCCAAAATCACACACACACACACACACACATATATATATAAACATATATGTGTGCACGTTTTAAAATATATAACTCCTGACGTTTTTTTTATAAATATAATCATTTTCATTAAATTGTATTATTCATTTGTTTTGCACATTTCATCTTACATTACATTTCATTGCATTTAGCTGACGCTTTTATCCAAAGCGACCAACACAGTCTCACTCCCTGATAGTCCAATAGCGACGCTTGGTCGTAAACTTCGCGCACTGCCACTCCAACATCCAATCACAGAGCTTGAGGACTAATCCCGGGGTTTGTGAAGCAAAGCACATGTTGTAGTCCCAAACGAAAGCTGAGGATTCTGGGTATGTAGTCTTCGGCATCCTTAACTCCGAAAAATATTGTTTCTCCGAATCGAAGGGGAAAAACACAAAAGCATTGTACACAATTTAAACCAGGGGTGCCCAATACGTCGATCGCGATCGACGGTCGATCGCAAGGGTAGTGTGGGTAGATCGCATGGCATTTAAAAAAAAAAGAAGAAAAAAAACCAAAAAAAAACATTTAATTCTTTTTTTTTTTTTTTAAAGTTAGCCTATCATCCATCCTTACTATGGCATTTGCCACTTGATTGAAGTACAAGTAAGCCAGTCTGAGTTGTATTGTGCCATACGGGTTCATGCAGTTATGAGGGGGCCTCACCTCCTCATCAAATGCGGCGCACAATTATCCGCTTAAGCGGCGCAATTAGTGTAAACGCGCCACGGTTATCCGCCGTGTAGTCCACTAGCACCCCCCCCCCCCCCCCCCCCCCCCCCCTCACGACACAGATTGGGCAGGGGCGGCCCTGTAGGTAGATCATTTGGGCTTGCGAAACGTGTGTTTATAAAGTTCATTTTATTTTCACGATGTAAAATGTGACCAGAGGTAAAGAAACCATATATGTATTAAATAAACAACTCAATTATTTAAATATAGCACAATTTAGAAACAAATATGTACCTTTTAATCTATAATAAAAGATAGATGGATAAGAAAGACACTCCTCTATAAATGATCTCATATACAAATATTCTAAATGTTTAAAACAAAGGTTTCAAGTTCCACATTTTGGAAAAACTACTAAATATTTAAAAACACATTTGACCGGAATGACTTCTGAGGACATCAATTCTTATCTGGATCAACATTTTATTGAATTTTCATATAAACAAACATTGATAACACAAACTATTCATAAAAATAGAGCACAGAAATCAATGAGTGACATTCAGGACAAAGTGTCAAATTGATGAAATGATTAACCCTGAATGTTGTTAAGATTTAACCCGTTCAGCCCTGAGCCTGTTTTCCAGGCCTCAGGCTCGAAAAGGACATTCCCAGAACAAATGACCATAACTTCACTTCTGAAAGGGGAACATTAATAATCTTTGTTCTCAAAGCAAGGATACACCTGTGAGTTGGATGCAGAGGAGTCAGAATCAATATAGATGTTTTTATTTTAGAGTAAATTCAGATTGAACATAGTAAAAAAATGTAAATTATAGTGTCCGTCCAAAAAAAACCATGACTTATAGTGAAAACCACCGTTGAATGATGGGATGGTAGACTAAAAGCTTTAGGAATCCAAACTATAAGATATAATAAGTACCCTGTATCAAGATTGATGCAAAACAAGTGACATTTGACCTTTTTAGAGAGATTTAGAAAAAAAAACCCACCTCTGGGGTCATTTGGGTGCATTTTCCATATCTCTGGCCCCCCTCGTCGATTTTGATGATTGACACCTCTTTTGAACCGTTAGAGCCAATAGAATCGAGGGGAAGTTCCTAGAATCCATCTAAACATTACCCATTGGTGAATGAGTGACGCGTAGCCAGAATGCCCAAAACCGGAAGCTGTCATACACTCTGGTAGCTATCATAGCAGCTATATATGAAAACTCAGTTTTTCACATAAAAATGGAATGATGGATTATCAGGAATCATTTCAAAGTGACAGACACATTGGATTAACCTATGGATGAACCTTCAGCAGCGTTTTTATCGTTTTAATGCCATTGAACACGACTTTTGATCAGAACAACAGCAAAGGTGAGACAATGTCCCGTGTTTGCTCCGTAAAGCTACGTGGTGTGATGTCTGGGTTTGTTTCCCATGCCGCGAGTTTTGATCGCTCAGTGATGATACTAATATTTCTGGAATCTGTGGAATCTCAGCTTGCTAGTCGATATCTTGTTTGTGCAGATCCGATAAGTAATAAGGGTATTTTACCGTGAGTTCTGTGCTAAGTGCGTTAGCATTTTTCGCTCAGGGCTAATTCAGAGCCTTTGTTATTACCCTTGTGTTTCGTTTAGCTAAAAATGGTTAATATTGTCTGAAAGCTGAGTTTCTTCCCGTTAAGTGGGTATGACACATTCATAGTTTGTTCAATGTTAAGAAGCCCTCAGACGCTGTTTCTTGCAAGATGTTGCGTTTGCCCCCGCCGGCAGGGCCGTCAGGCTTAACTGGTTAAAGGTCCCTATTCTCCTCTTTCCCAACAGTATATCACAGGTCTCAGATATATACAGAGCCTGTCTCTGATTGGCTGAAACACCAAACAGATCATTGCAGCATTACCCATAATCCCCCCTGTTTCAGCCCTGATTCAAAAGTGCTGATTCTCTGTCTGTAGCTTTAAATGCTAATGAGCTGCTGCTGGCCACGCCCCTCTGAGAGATGATTGGTTTAAAAGAACTCAATGGTGCTCTAGGAGGAGATTCAGGTGATAAGGTGGGGGGGTTACCTTGGTTGGTGATTGGCTAATGGTTACACAAGCCAAAAAAACATGTGACATCACAAAGTGACCAATCTGATCAGCTCATTTTCAGACAGGTTTTTATAGAAATGGATCAGGACAAAAAGGGAGGGTGTCTTTGTTCCGTCCGCAGTCAAACACGAACAGAGAGCATGCTGGGTAAACACAGCAACTACTGTCCACAAAGGTCGTCCTTTAAAATCTTCAAACTGCAGATTTCACACTGAGCTTTATGCTATTGATTGGTACAACGTTCTCTGATGTTACTGCTACATAAAATAACATGTCATGATTAATGTTTTGATAAAACGTATCTGCAGTGATACAGAAGTAATACAAGAGTTATGGATGTTCAAATAATCACAGCTGACTAATCCACACAATCACTGTCCGAGCACAATCTCCGCTCTGAGGAAATCATCAATCCTCTCTGAATCACAGGAAATGATATACACGAAGTTCATCAACATCTCTCGTTTTACACAAACTTCCTGCAGTTATATTTCGTTCACAATTAAGATAATTGTAAAGTTTACGAGTTGTTATGCATTTAATGTAACGTAAAATAGTCATAAAACAAGTCACTTCAGTCAGTTTCCTAAATTATAGAAAAGGGCCCCCTCAAGGAAGATGTCGGGAACCAGTGATTCACTTCTGTCTATTTGAGTTTGCAGAACTCAGCAGTGTTTCCGGGATTGTAAGAGTCAAACCCAAATCCAGCATATAGCGGCTGAGTGAAGGTGGTCTGGACTCGGTGCAGGAGGGTCATGGTTTCAGAGACGCTGTAGAAAGACAGGATACCTGCCCTGTGATCCAGGTACACCCCCACTCTAGAGGACCGAGGACCTGAGACGGAGGTTTTGCCTTTGTTGTACCTAAAGTAATAACTATTTTTATCCCAACCTAGTGCCCAAGATTGGTCATTGTACCCAAATCTACATTTACCAAACCACCCTGTTCTGCTGATGTTCTTGTATGCGACGGCTACATCAACTCTTCCCCCTCTCTGCTCAACCTCCCAGTAACAACGTCCAGTCAGACTCTCTGTGCTCAGGACCTGACTATAATAAGTGAATCTGTCTGGGTGACTAGGATAAGAATTGAGTTCACTCATGTACGTTGCTTTTCTGTTCCCCTCAGATAATAACAGTATTGTGTGTGGTGTGTTTGGATCCAGAGTGATTTCACGTGAATATTTTAAGAATTCAGCTCTGGTTTTGAGCTTTGGTTGTAGCAGCAGAACATCCACTTCAGTGCCCGTCAGTGAGATATTGGTCCACTTGTCCCTCAGAACGCCCTGCAGTATATCTCTTACTTCTGACAGGGCCACTGTCACGTCCTCAAAGAAGTATAGAGGACGGATGTTGATGCTGGGTGAGTATGTAGATGCACTGAGAGCTGGCAGTGAAGAGTAGTTGTGCAGGAACTGGTTGTGATCCTCTGTGAGTGAGAGCTGCTCCAGCTCAGCGTCTCTTCTCTTCAGCGCCCTGAGCTCCAGCTCCAGCTTGTCCTGAACCTCTTTGTCTCGACTCACTTCACTTTCCTGCTCAGATCTGATCTGATGCTTCACATCAGATCTTCTTTTCTCCATGAAACGGATCAGCTCAGTGAAGATCTTCTCACTGTCCTCCACAGCTTTATCAGCAGAGCCATTGATGGCCTCCGCATCCTGCTGAAGCAGCTTCACATCTTCCTCTCTCTCCTGGATCCTCTGCTGGATGTTGAGTCGACTCCCCTCCAGCTCTCTCTGCCTCTCAGTCCTCTCTGCTGCAGCTGACACTGTGTCGTGGCCTTTGTGTTGGTCCACAGAGCAGAGATAACAGATGGACTGCTGATCAGTGCGGCAGAACATCTTCATCACCTCGTCGTGACGAGAGCACACGTTCTCTCTGAGCTGCTTGGAGGGCTGCACCAGCTTGTGTTTCTGTAATGCAGCTGATTCATAGTGAGGCTGGAGGTGATTCTCACAGTAAGAGGCCACACACTGCAGACAGGACCTGAAGGCTTTCAGTTTCCTCCCAGTGCAGACATCACAGGACACATCTTCAGCTCCAGCATAGCAGTGATTGGCAGGAGAAGGTGGGAGTCCAGTCTTCTTCAGCTCCTCCACTAAAGCTGCTAACATGGTGTTTTTCTTCAGGACGGGCATCGGTGTGAAGCTCTGCCTGCACTGAGGGCAGCTGTGGATTAGCTCTCCATCCCAGTGGTGTTTAATACAGTCCATGCAGTAGCTGTGTCCACAGGGGATAGTCACCGGGTGCTTCAGTAGATCCAGACAGATTGAACAGCAGATGATGTCTTGGTCGAGTTGATTTCCTCGCTGCGCCATTTCACCTCTCTGGTTAATGATCGTCAAATATTTTCCCTGAACAGAAACAATGTGTGCTCCGCTCTGGTTCAGCTGCAGCAGTGACTGAGGAATCAGCGGAGAGGAGCTTTATTAGAGGCAGAGTATGTTATCTGTACTTTACAACAAGCAGTTAGCAAAGCCGTACTTGGACCTCTGAACGCCAGCTCACACCAGTCAGGCATAACATGTAATAAAACAATACTGGGAGGGGTTATCAAGCTTTTCTACATTCCTGGAAGAGGATCAGCACCGAACTTTGTTCCTAATTAAATATTTGATTGTTTGATAGATACTGTTTATTTAACGTGCTCATTCCTCTTTATAAAACTTGAGTTTTTAGGAGGGAAACTCTTCTCAGAATCAGAGAGTTTGGAAATGACTTCCCATGAATCAAAATGACGAGTGTTTCTGGTTTTAAATGTAATTTCTGGGTTTCTAGAATAAGACGGTTGTTGACTCATTAATATTGCTTTTCTGTAGTTAAACAACTCAACAGTGGCAACGCCCTGGGGGTTTCTAAGATTCTGCAAACAGAGACCCTCTGTTACAGTGTTTGTGTGTGTGTGTGTGTGTGTGTGTGTGTGTGTGTGTGTTTTTTACGATGTGCGATATTAAGTAGTCAAATGAACTCAAACACGTTACAATTATTTTGCTGCTTGCTACAAAAGGAAAACTCGTGCGGCTCTCATGTCAGGGGTAGGGATGGGTATCGTTTGAAATGTATCGATTCCAATTCCGATTCTGCTTATTGATTCCGGTTCTTATCGATTCCCCGTTTCGATTCCAAAATTGTAAAAGAAAGAGGTCAAATGTTTAGATAGCAAAAATATCTTTATTTTTTCAAGCTTTTAACTGACCTTTTTATAAATAAAAAAAATACACAATAGCTGTGTTTTATTTCAACTGAGGTAGCAGCAGGAAACCTACTGACATAAGTTTTATAACAGTACCCTACTATCGTCACACTTTTTTTAACCTTGCATACCTAAATGACGGCGCTTTGACAACCGAGAAGGGATGTAGCCCTTTGCTTTGACAACAAATGCTGTTACCGCTCTGCGACACTCCTACGTTTTTTCTCTGGTCAGCTTTCCTTTTAATGCCAAAGAGAACGGTGTGTCGCGGCTAGCTGTACCTGGCACTTCTGGACATGCAAGCGGCGGGTCCGGGGTGCTAGTGCTGGCTATTGATGCCATACTCGGGCTCGGAGACCGCAAGCCATTAAAGACTGTACATTCTTTTATCTCGATGCCGTGCTGTCTTAAATGTTTGCTTAAATTAGAAGTGCAACCTGACGAACAAGCTATTAGCTTGCCACAGGCATTGCACTGTGCCTTGCCTTTCTCTTTTTGTGTGTAGTGGAGCCACACTTTTGAGCGTTTACCGCGATCCATATTTGGTGTTATGAGGTGACTGAGCCCGAGCCGTGCATGCTGCTGGGTATCTAAACAAATCAAATCACAGGCTGCTGTCAGTTGATGCGTGACGTCGTCAGGTTGCTACAGGTCCTTACAGATAGCTACGTAGCCTTAGCCTACGTCCGTGCAGATATGTAGGCTTTCTTTGCAATACTAAAGGGTTAGTCTACCGCATTTAGGAACCGTTGAGCAGAACCGAAATTGTGTATTTTGTATGGGTACCCGTACCCATAGCCGCGGGAAGTCATTTTACTTAGGGGGTGCGGCCAAAAGTGGGGAGATTTTCAACGGGGGGGGGGGGTGAGCTCGATGCTCGTGAATTGTCAACGGGCGGGGCCGGCCGTCAGCGATACGAGCCGGCCCGCTGACATCGGACGTTCTGTGATTCTCCAGAATACACAAGTGCACACCGATAGAGTTTCGGTTCCCAACCCTCAGGGGTACTTGAGTGAGGGACCACCAATCACAATCAAATCTGCAAAGCAAACGGACCCGGTGATTAAATATCTGAATAAAGTCGTTTCATGTGTTTCTCCAGGGCAGTTCGGCGCTGCTAACCGAGCTAGCTCCGCTCATTGCTCTGATAACTTAAGATCCAGACCTCCGTGACTAAAATCCTTCATCGGTTAATATAGTTAGAAAAATAGAAATTGTATAGCATTAAAGTAAGGAAAGGATGGTTTGCGGAAGAAAAAGAAAACGGTATTTTCTTCAATTCCTGTATTTTTTTATATCGCAATATATATCGCAGGGGGAGAAAATATCGTAATGTCAGTTTGTTACAATATCGTGCAGCCCTAGCTTAGTCATCTTGCCAAATAGTGAGCCCACATTTATCTGTACTGCTAAGCCTTATTAGAAATGGTAGTAACTCATTAATAAATGGTGATTTGTTTCACACTTTACAACAAGGCTCCCTTTTGGCAGTTATAAATGTTAGTAACTCAAAAATAAATGGTCATAAAGAGATGCCAAGAAACATCAAGATGGAAGGGGGGGGAATCAACTCAGTGAGCAACAGATACCAAGGATGCTGGCTGATGAAGAAGATGAAGTAAGCTAGGTAGCCAATATAAGGCTTACCCCTAGATTCCACCGGGAGGTCTGCGCCGCGTTACGGCTACGCCACGCCACGCTGCGGCGTTTTAGCGATCGCGGCCACTCTAGTCAATGGGTGCTATTCCACCAGACCCGCTGCGCCACGCTGCGCCGCGGCTCGAAGCGTCCCAGAAGCGCCTAGGCGCAAGGAATTTCTAAAATATAGGATGAATCCTATTTTTGACGCGGCGCAGCGCGGCACAGCCGTAGCGCAGGCAGGAAGTGGAACGTTCATCCGGCCCAGGCCCATCCCCCAAATAAATGTCCAGGAAATATGCCCAAATCGACAACAACTGCGAGCCTGCACACACGACGCTCCACTTCCGCAACGTTTTGAAACGCGCCCGGTGGGTTATGACGCAGGAGGAGGTCGCAGCGTGGCGTGGCGTAGCCGTAACGCAGCGCAGACGCTCCAGGTGGAATCTAGGGGTTAGTCATCTTGCCAAATAGTGAGCCTGTGGTGATGTATGAAAACTATGTTAGAACTGGTTTATAAATGGTTCTTAATGATTAACAAAGTGTTTACAACCTAATTAATAACCTAATTATAAACCCTTTATGAATCCTTTATAAGGGTAGTCTTATTGTAAAGTGGTACCATAAAATAATAAAAAAAATAAACATGCATTTTTCATAAAAAACACCAGGGAGTAACTTAGAAAAAGACCTGAAAACATGACACACAATTAAATAATGTACCTTTGAGACTTGAAGCCCCACATTTATCCTGTGTTTCTAGACAAATAAATAACGGGCTGAACTCACCGTCTGTTTTCCTGCACCGGAAGTGGATAAAAAACACGTTTCCTCTCCCTGGCAGAACACGTTCGTCTTATTTTTCCTGGGTTTTAAGGTTGCGGTCCAATAGTCCAAAAATCAGCTCCTATCGTCTATTCCTATCGTCTATCCCTTGACCTCTGTGTGAAACGTCACGGGGTTAAGGGATAGTGGATAGGAGAATTCAAAAGGACTTAGGAGAAGAGACTGAGGTACTTTAGAGAATCCGACTGCACTTTCACTATCCGACGTGTTTATGATGCGCCAGCGGACGTCATGAATGTGCGTCTGCTGCTGTGGGGAAACTATGGAAACTACAGTTCTCTATACAGCGGACTACAACATGGATGAATAATAAGAACGAGGGACTCCTGTAAACTCATCTAGAGACTCTGCTCCGTGCTCTGATGCTGTTGCTTTAGGCTTTATGAACGTGGACAACAGAGAAACAGATTCTTCATGACCAAAGTTGGAATTGAAATAAAAAAGGAAAGTGAACCTTATGCTCGTCACCCTCTCCCTCCGGTCCACATTAATACAGATGATCCCAATACGTATGATTGTATGAACTATGAAAAGATCTTAAAATCAATACAAATGTATTGATTATAACCGTTAGTCCTTAACATCTATCACTGTGTGTATCACCATTCAGACATCTTTTAAAGTTGAACAAACCACACAGCTCAGTAAAGACTGTGAAATGTTGACTTTATTTGATAATTTCAGTAAAAACTAACGTTCATATTTCTCTTTTTGATTATAATACTGATGAACGTTCAAAACAAAGCACTTTGGCAGGTTACCACATACGTTTTAAAAAGCTTAATAAGCACCGTAACTTTCATGATATAATTTCTCGGTCATAATCGGTTGTTTCCGTGAACGGCCGACTGTTGTGTGACGGCAAATGCTGCGGCCGCAAGGCATTGTGGGGCAGCATTTTCTCCTCTCCAGGGCCGTGGGAAGTAGGGTGCTGAGGGTGCTGCAGCACCCCCTGGTGGATGACAGGGGATCTGCACTTCCACAAGATTAAATACAAATATAATACAAAAAAAACGAATTTTCAGCCTTGATGTAACAACATTCATAATTAAGTAAAGATAACACCTTTTTCACCCCGGTTAGAGAGAGAGAGAGAGAGAGAGTGAGAGAGAGAGAGAGAGTGAGTGAGAGAGAGAGAGAGAGAGAGAGAGAGAGAGAGAGAGAGAGTGAGAGTGAGAGTGAGAGTGAGAGAGAGTGAGAGAGTGAGAGAGAGAGAGAGAGAGAGAGTGAGAGTGAGAGTGAGAGTGAGAGTGAGAGAGAGTGAGAGAGTGAGAGTGAGAGAGAGAGAGAGAGAGAGAGAGATTCTACAATAATGTGGAGGGAGAGTCCTCCTGTCAGACTGAGAGGCTCAGTGAGGTAAAGGACTCTGAGTGTCAGATAGTTCACTTTAGTCTCAGTTGTCTCAGTGGGTCTCAAACGGTTTGATCACAATTTGTGTAAACAAATATTTCCAAGGCACTCCTTTATAATTATTAGGATAAATAACAACAGGTTTGAAATCATTCCAATGTATACTATAGGACAGTAAACCAAACATATCGTTTAAAACTGGAGAGATTACAAAATATGCATAAATAAATAAATGTTAACTGGTAAAATAAGATATAAATGAACCACAAAAATGAAATAAGTTTTAACATGTATTTGTTATTGGCTATGGGTTATTGGAAATGTTCACATACTTATTTCATTAATAAAATGCAAACGGATCTTTTTCATATGGGTGTTTAGAGTTGTACCCCTAGATCAGTCTCTAGTAATTGGGTGCTCAAAGTGCACCAGATTGAAGCATTTTACTTTGAAATGTTAAAACAAATCTTCCCGGGGGGCATACCCCCGGACCCCCCTAGAGGATGAGACAACTACCCCCCAATTAAAACATGTTCATACAATACTAAATACATTTGAAGCCTTTTTATGTAAGCTGTCCACCATATCAATACGTTTCTCTTTTGTAGTGTATTGGTCTTTTGTAGAGGTTTTTCATTGCCAGTTAAAATCTTGCCTAGGGCAGCAAATTGGTCAGAACCGGCCCTGGTGTCATCCCCACAGCACCCCCCATTTGAAACATGCTCCCACGGATATGCTCCTCTCCCTTCGTAAAGGGAGGTCCAGTGGTTCTAAGCTAAAGGAGGTTATAAAGGAAGTTTGAAACTTCAGTTGAAATAAACTGTGTTTGTGTGTCTGTGTGTGTGTGTGTGTGTGTGGTGTGTGTGTGTGTGTGTGTGTGTGTGTGGTGTGTGGTGTGTGTGTGTGTGTGTGT
The DNA here is from genome assembly GCA_011823955.1 of Dissostichus mawsoni. Classification (NCBI taxonomy): domain Eukaryota; kingdom Metazoa; phylum Chordata; class Actinopteri; order Perciformes; family Nototheniidae; genus Dissostichus; species Dissostichus mawsoni. Next base: position 4,702,065 of record JAAKFY010000004.1, on the reverse strand, counting down.
GTCTGTGTGTGTGTGTGTGTGTGTGTGTGTGTGTGTGTGTGTGTGTGTGTGTGTGTGTGTGTGTGTGTGTGTGTGTGTGTGTGTGTGTGTGTGTGTGTGCGTGCGTGCGTGCGTGCGTGCGTGCGTGTGTGTGTGCACATTTGAATATATAACTCCTGGAGCTTTTTTATAATAATTTTAATTGAATTTTGTTTTTCTTTATTTTTCACATTCAATCTTACACTTCTTATATACATTTGTTTTCTTCTCATTTATTTATTTTAATTTATTTTATTGTACATTTTATTTTAAATTCTTAAATAAAAATAAAAATATTTTATTCTATTTTATTTTATTTTTCATTTTATTTAACTTCTTATGTTTCCAGAAATAAAACCCAGTAAATAAAGTACTCTGATTTGTTAATGCCTACAAATGCTGTACAAAACATCTGTTTATAAAGTTCATTTTACTTTATGTTAATACATCTGACCAATGGTAAAGAAACCATATATGTATTAAATAAACAACTCAATAATTTAAATATAGCATTATTTATAGATAGAATGGGAGGGATGAAACCCTCTGTAGTGCTCACACATGCAGAGCACACAGCACACACAGTGACATGTGTTCTCTGCTTTTAACCCATCCTAGTACCAGGAGTCTAGAACCAGGAGTCTAGTACCAGGAGTCTAGAACCAGGAGTCTAGAACCAGGAGTCTAGTACCAGGAGTCTAGTAGTAGGAGTCTAGTAGTAGGAGTCTAGTACCAGGAGTCTAGTACCAGGAGTCTAGTAGTAGGAGTCTAGTACCAGGAGTCTAGTAGTAGGAGTCTAGCACCAGGAGTCTAGAACCAGGAGTCTAGTAGTAGGAGTCTAGTACCAGGAGTCTAGTACCAGGAGTCTAGTAGTAGGAGTCTAGTACCAGGAGTCTAGTAGTAGGAGTCTAGCACCAGGAGTCTAGAACCAGGAGTCTAGTACCAGGAGTCTAGAACCAGGAGTCTAGAACCAGGAGTCTAGTACCAGGAGTCTAGTACCAGGAGTCTAGTAGTAGGAGTCTAGTACCAGGAGTCTAGTAGTAGGAGTCTAGCACCAGGAGTCTAGAACCAGGAGTCTAGTACCAGGAGTCTAGAACCAGGAGTCTAGAACCAGGAGCCTAGTACCAGGAGTCTAGAACCAGGAGTCTAGTACCAGGAGTCTAGAACCAGGAGTCTAGCACCAGGAGTCTAGTACCAGGAGTCTAGTACCAGGAGTCTAGTACCAGGAGTCTAGTAGTAGGAGTCTAGTACCAGGAGTCTAGTAGTAGAAGTCTAGTACCAGGAGTCTAGAACCAGGAGTCTAGAACCAGGAGTCTAGTATCAGGAGTCTAGTACCAGGAGTCTAGTAGTAGGAGTCTAGAACCAGGAGTCTAGTACCAGGAGTCTAGAACCAGGAGTCTAGTACCAGGAGTCTAGTACCAGGAGTCTAGTAGTAGGAGTCTAGTACCAGGAGTCTAGCACTAGGAGTGTAGAACCAGGAGTCTAGCACTAGGAGTCTAGAACCAGGAGTCTAGTACCAGGAGTCTAGCACTAGGAGTCTAGTACCAGGAGTCTAGCACTAGGAGTCTAGTACCAGGAGTCTAGCACTAGGAGTCTAGTACCAGGAGTCTAGTACCAGGAGTCTAGTAGTAGGAGTCTAGTAGTAGGAGTCTAGTAGTAGGAGTCTAGTACCAGGAGTCTAGCACTAGGAGTCTAGTACCAGGAGTCTAGCACTAGGAGTCTAGTACCAGGAGTCTAGTACCAGGAGTCTCGTAGTAGGAGTCTAGTAGTAGGAGTCTAGTAGTAGGAGTCTAGTAGTAGGAGTCTAGAACCAGGAGTCTAGTAGTAGGAGTCTAGTACCAGGAGTCTGGTAGTAGGAGTCTAGTAGTAGGAGTCTAGTAGTAGGAGTCTAGTAGTAGGAGTCTAGAACCAGGAGTCTAGTAGTAGGAGTCTAGTACCAGGAGTCTGGTAGTAGGAGTCTAGTAGTAGGAGTCTAGTAGTAGGAGTCTAGAACCAGGAGTCTAGTAGTAGGAGTCTAGTACCAGCAGTCTGGTAGTAGGAGTCTAGTAGTAGGAGTCTAGTAGTAAGAGTCTAGTAGTAGTCTAGTAGTAGGAGTCTAGAACCAGGAGTCTAGTAGTAGGAGTCTAGTACCAGGAGTCTAGTACCAGGAGTCTAGTAGTAGGAGTCTAGTACCAGGAGTCTAGTACCAGGAGTCTAGTACCAGGAGTCTAGTACCAGGAGTCTAGCACTAGGAGCAGTGGGCAGCTATTGTACAGCGCCCGGGGAGCAATGGGAGTGAGGGGGGTGGGGGGGTGACCGGTGCCTTGCTCAAGGGCACCACGGCAGGGCAGGAGGTGAACTGGGACCTCTCCAAGTAGCAGTCCACATTCCATATTTAGGTCTGGTCAGGGACTTGAACCGGCGACCCTACGGCTCACAGTCCAAGCCCCTACTGACTGAGACCCTGCCATAATGTACCTTTTAATCTATAATAAAACATAGATGGATAAGAAAGACCCTCCTCTATAAATGATCTCATATACAAAATGTGTCAATGCTTAAAACAAAGGTTTCAAGTTCAAGAACCAACAATGTGTCTGCAGCGACCTCTAGTGGCCAGATTGTGGAAAATGACAAATTATTTTAAAAACACATTTCACTGCAATGACTTCTGAGGACATCAATTATTATCTGAATGAACACTTTATTGAATTTTCATATAAACAAACATTGATAAGACATAATATTCATAAAATAGAGCACAGAAATCAATAAGTGACATTCAGGACAAAAGTGTCAAATTGATTAAATGATTAACCCTGAATGTTGTTAAGATTTAAAGGTCCCCTATTCTCCTCTTTCACATCAATATATCCCAGGTCTCAGATATATCCAGCGCCTGTCTCTGATTGGCTGAAACACCAAACAGATCATTGCAGCATTACCCATAATCCCCTCTGTTTCAGCCCTGTTTCCAAAGTGCTGATTCTCTGTCTGTTACTTTAGATGAAAATAAGGAGCCCCTCCCCACGCCCTCTGAGAGAGATTTGGTTACAAAGAACTCAATGGTGCTCTAGGAGGTGATTCAGGTGATAAGGGGGGGGGGGTTACCTTGGTTGCTGATTGGCTAATGGTTACACAAGACAAAACATCGTTATGACATCATGAAGTGGCCAAAATCTGATCAGCTCATTTCAGACAGGTTTTTCTAGAAATGGATCAGGACAAAAAGAGAGAGAATCTTTGTTCCGTCCGCAGTCAAACACAAACAGAGAGCATGCTGGGTAAACACAGCAACTACTGTCCACAAAGGTCGACCTTTAAATGCTCCAAACTGCAGATTTCACACTGAGCTTTATGCTATCGATTGGTACAACGTTCTCTGATGTTACTGCTACATAAGAATACATGTCATTATTATAATGTTATGATAATAAGTATCTGCAGTGATACAGAAGTAATACAAGAGTTATGAATGTTCCCGTAATCACAGCTGACTAATCCACATAATCACTGTCTGAGCACAATCTCCGCTTTGTAAGAGAAACTCATCAATCCTCTCCTTATGCTTATTGATTATGATCAGGATGATTACACCTCTATAACACCTATAATAACAAACACATGGGGTTATAGACATCTTTACAAATGCTCACAGAGAGAACATAGTGTGCAGGATAAAGGAGGTCTGCTGCTTCCTCTCTGCAGAGCCCTGCAGTGGAAGAGAGACAGCAGCAAAGAAACACATGAATACAAATCTTCCTCCGACATGTGGACGCAGAGAAGAGTTCCTGCAGAGAAACACGCCATAGCAGTGAGAGCATCCATGGCTGAACACACAGCTAAAGAAAGTCAAACACTTACACAACAACCACAGATAAAGGTACCGCCCTCATGTTTGATTGACAGCTGAAGAAACACCACAACAATCAGCCGGCAGTGTTAGTTCACTTAATGATAACCAAGGGCTTCCTCAAGGAAAACGTTTGAGAACCAGTGAATCACTTCTGTCTATTTGAGTTTACAGAACTCAGCAGTGTCTCCAGAATAATAATAAATCCAAAGTCCAGCATACAGCGGCTGAGTGAAGGCGGTCTGGACTCGGTGCAGGAGGGTCATGGTGTCAGTGACGCTGTAGAAGGACAGAATCCCTGCACCGTGATCCAGGTAAACTCCTATTCTGCCAGACCAGGGACCTGAGAGGGGAGTTTTGACATTGTTGTACCAGAATGTATAACTTTTCTTGTAACACTCTAAAGCCCAGGATGTGTCATTGTGTCCAAATCTAGAATCCTTCAACCTCCCTGATCTTGTGGTTTCCTTGTAAGCGACGGCTATAGAAGCTCCTCCTCTCCGCTCCACCTCCCAGTAACAACGTCCAGTCAGACTCTCTGTACTCAGGACCTGACAATAATCAGGGAATCTGTCTGGGTGACTGGGATAAGACTGTGGGTGTCTCGTTAATGTAGGTTTTCTGCTCTCCTCAGATAATAACAGCTGTGTGTGTGCTGTGTTTGGATCCAGAGTGATTTCACGTGAATATTTTAAGAATCCAGCTCTGGTCTCTGGTCTCTGGCTCTGGTGGTGGCCGTAAAACATCCTCTTCAGTCCACTTGTCCCTCAGGACGTCCTGTAGTTTATCCCTGACATCTGACAGGGCCACTGTCACGTCCTCAAAGTAATACAGAGGACGGATGTTGATGCTGAATGATTCTGTAGATTCACTGAGCGCTGACAGTGAAGAGTAGTTGTGCAGAAACTGGTTGTGATCCTCTGTGAGTGAGAGCTGCTCCAGCTCCAGCATCTCCTGAAGCTCTTGACTCGACTCACTTCAGTTTCCTGCTGGGATCTGATCTGCTGCTTCTCTTCAGAGCTTCTTTTCTCCATGAGACGGATCAGCTCAGTGAATATCTTCTCACTGTCCTCCACAGCTTTATCAGCAGAGCGACTGATACCTTCCACCTCTTCTTGAAGCAGCTTCACCTCCTTCTCTCTGTCCTGGATTCTCTGCTGGATGTTGAGTCGACTCCCTCCAGCTCTCTCTGCCTCTCAGTCCTCTCTGCTGCAGCTGACACTGTGTCGTGGCCTTTGTGTTGGTCCACAGAGCAGAGATAACAGATGGACTGCTGATCAGTGCGGCAGAACATCTTCATCACCTCGTCGTGACGAGAGCACACGTTCTCTCTGAGCTTCTTGGAGGGCTGCACCAGCTTGTGTTTCTGTAATGCAGCTGATTCAAAGTGAGGCTGGAGGTGATTCTCACAGTAAGAGGCCACACACTGCAGACAGGACCTGAAGGCTTTCAGTTTCCTCCCAGTGCAGACATCACAGGACACATCTTCAGCTCCAGCATAGCAGTGATTGGCAGGAGAAGGTGGGAGTCCAGTCTTCTTCAGCTCCTCCACTAAAGCTGCTAACATGGTGTTTTTCTTCAGGACGGGCATCGGTGTGAAGCTCTGCCTGCACTGAGGGCAGCTGTGGATTAGCTCTCCATCCCAGTGGTGTTTAATACAGTCCATGCAGTAGCTGTGTCCACAGGGGATAGTCACCGGGTGCTTCAGTAGATCCAGACAGATTGAACAGCAGATGATGTCTTGGTCGAGTTGATTTCCTCGCTGCGCCATTTCACCTCTCTGGTTAATGATCGTCAAATATTTTCCCTGAACAGAAACAATGTGTGCTCCGCTCTGGTTCAGCTGCAGCAGTGACTGGAATCAGCGGAGAGGAGCTTTATTAGGGCAGAGTATGTTATCTGTACTTTACAACAAGCAGTTAGAAAAGCCGTACTTGGACCTCTGAACGCCAGCTCACACCAGTCAGGCATAACATGTAATAAAACAATACTGGGAGGGGGTTATCAAGCTTTTCTACATTCCTGGAAGAGGATCAGCACCGAACTTTGTTCCTAATTAAATATTTGATTGTTTGATAGATACTGTTTATTTAACGTGCTCATTCCTCTTTATAAAACTTGAGTTTTTAGGACGTAAACTCTTCTCAGAATCAGAGAGTTTGGAAATGACTTCCATGAATCAAAATGACGAGTGTTTCTGGTTTTAAATGTAATCAATCTCTTGGTTTTCAATCACTTAAACAAATGAGTATCAGGACCTGCTCATAATCAATGAGTCTGTCTGGGTTTCTAGAATAAGACGGTTGTTGACTCATTAATATTGCTTTTCTGTAGTTAAACAACTCAACAGTGGCAACGCCCTTGGGGTTTCTAAGATTCTGTCATGAACGAGCTGAGAACCAAAGTGCAACACGGGGAGACCAGGGAAAGTCGGTTACCAGCTCTATTGTTTGCAGTTATCGATGTATAGTTCAGGTACAAGGCTGCAGCGGTAGGCAGACTGACAAACCGGCAGACAGCGGGCAAAAGGCAGGTCAGTGTCAGGTGAGGGTCCCAGGAGGAGGCGAAGCAGGAGACGCAGGTACAGGCAGGGGCGGGAAACGGGCGAAGCAGGCTGGTCAGGGGCAGGCGAGGTCGAAACCGGGAGAACACTCTGGGAAGTAACGCGGGAAAGATTAGCATGTTGCATGTTGATCTGGCACTGAGGTGAGAGTGAAGGGGGCCTACAGTATATACTAGTGGAGCTGATGGGTGTAACAGAGAGTGAGAGATAAACAGGATGTAGCTACCAGGTGACTAAGGTGACGGAGAAATACTAGTGCAGAAAATATGTGAGGGAGGGAGCAGACTGTGACAGATTCGTCCAGAAATGCTGAAGGCTCTGGATTTTGAGTGACTGTCATGGTTGACACGTCTCATCAATATTGTGTGGAAGCCGGAAACAGTACAGAAGGAGTGGCAGACCGGGGTGGTGGTTAAACATTTTCAAAAGGGGGATCAGAGAGTGTGTGCCAATTATAGAGGCATCACATTATTCAACTTCCCAGGGAAAGTTTACTCTAATGTGCTTGAAAGGAGAGGCCGGACGAAACTCAGATTGAGGAGGATCAATGAGGATTCAACTTCAAATCATCAGAACTCTGCAGCCCGGATCATCACCCCATCCTCATCCAACTACATTCGCTCCCTGTTCAATCCTGGATCTACTACAAAAACCTCCTGCTCACCTCCATAACCTTGGGCTAAGGATTGCATCGCTTTTTTTAGATTTATATTGAAGTGACCATGATGTGGTACTGATGGCTTCATCGGTCTGCGACCTTCAGCACTTTCGTCACCGAGTGTGAAGCAGCTGGGATGAGGATCAGCACCTCCAAATCTGAGGCCATGGTTTTTAGAATGAAGGATGGGTCATGACTGAAAGAACAAGACCGAAAATACAAGCGGCCGAATTGGGTTCTTCCGGAGACTTGCTGGCATCTCCTTTAGGGATAAGGTGAGAAATGCAGTCATCCGGGAGGGACTCGGAGTAGACCTGCTGCTCCGTTTGGAACCACCTCAACTGTTGCCTTGAAAGGGGCCAGTTGAGGTGTTTTGGGCACCAGAAGGTAAGGAGGCCACCCGGCTCTCCCTAGGGAGGTGTTCGAGGCACGTCCAGCTGGGAGGAGATGAGGGGCAGAACCAGGACCAGGTTAGGGGTTATATCTCTTCGCTGGCCTATACGGCTGGTATACGAATTAATTTGATTATGTTCTTTTAATATTTACACATGACATCTGGTGCACTCTTGTTAATTGTGGGGTTTCTTTGGGGAGTTTGACTTGTGTCTAAGTACAGAGGGTGTTGTATGATGTATAGTTTGTAAAGCCCCATCAGACAAATGTGTTATTTTTTTTATATCAAGCTTTAATACATTCCTGGAAGAGGAGCAGCACTGAATTTTGTTCCTTATTTAAAATGGTATTATATGAGTAAGATACAAGTCACATGTAATACTGTATAACACGTGATAAGGACAGAACTCACGTCTCTCTAAAGGTAGAATAATAATTAACAGACCATAACCTAACCCTTCACAGGAATAGAAATGACTGAGTTGTTCTCTACTTAGGTGTAACCAAACTCTCGGTTTGTTATTCAGATATTCAAATAAACTCAAGACACTCATAGATAACTGCTGTAAAGGGAATGAAGTCCAATAAGGCAGCACATTGTAATAAAACAATATTGGGAGGGGGTTATGCACTAAACTTTGTTCCTAATTAACTTCTTATTGTTTGATAAAGATATCATGTTTCCAACACACGTTTACAACAGCGCTCATTTGTCGTTAAAAGAAGTGCCCACTTCAGCTTTTAGGAGGTGAACTCTTCTCAGAATCAGAGAGTTTGGAAATGACTTCACATGAATCAAAATGACTGACTTGTTCTCTACTTAAAGGTAATCTAACTCTTGGTTTCAGTCATCCAAATACCTGACAAACACATACAGTACATAGACCACTGCTGTAAAGGTAATGAAGTCCAATAATGTAGCAAAAGTGTATTTAAACAATATATAAATGTGAGTTTTTCAACAAAACAGGCTGAAAACAAAAATATTTGGAGTAAAAAGTGTATTTTAATGTTGATCACATGCGAGTAGAGACATTACCGGTGAATAGGTTACCTTTAACTTTCAAAGTTTGAATTATCTTTTGAGATACACTTTTAAAAACTCTCACAGCGTAAGGGCATGACACATGCTTTTTGAAGTAAAAAATACAGACATTTGTATTCAAATTACCACAAATAATTTGGAAAATAATCTCTGGTGCCATAATCACAGGAAATAATATACACAAAATTCATCAACATCTCTCGTTTTACAAAACTTCCTGCAGTTATATTTCGTTCACATTAAGATAATTGTAAAGTTTACGAGTTGTTATGCATTTAATGTAACGTAAAATAGTCATAAAACAAGTCACTTCAGTCAGTTTCCTAAATTATAGAAAAGGGCCCCCTCAAGGAAGATGTCGGGAACCAGTGATTCACTTCTGTCTATTTGAGTTTGCAGAACTCAGCAGTGTTTCCGGGATTGTAAGAGTCAAACCCAAATCCAGCATATAGCGGCTGAGTGAAGGTGGTCTGGACTCGGTGCAGGAGGGTCATGGTTTCAGAGACGCTGTAGAAAGACAGGATACCTGCCCTGTGATCCAGGTACACCCCCACTCTAGAGGACCGAGGACCTGAGACGGAGGTTTTGCCTTTGTTGTACCTAAAGTAATAACTATTTTTATCCCAACCTAGTGCCCAAGATTGGTCATTGTACCCAAATCTACATTTACCAAACCACCCTGTTCTGCTGATGTTCTTGTATGCGACGGCTACATCAACTCTTCCCCCTCTCTGCTCAACCTCCCAGTAACAACGTCCAGTCAGACTCTCTGTGCTCAGGACCTGACTATAATAAGTGAATCTGTCTGGGTGACTAGGATAAGAATTGAGTTCACTCATGTACGTTGCTTTTCTGTTCCCCTCAGATAATAACAGTATTGTGTGTGGTGTGTTTGGATCCAGAGTGATTTCACGTGAATATTTTAAGAATTCAGCTCTGGTTTTGAGCTTTGGTTGTAGCAGCAGAACATCCACTTCAGTGCCCGTCAGTGAGATATTGGTCCACTTGTCCCTCAGAACGCCCTGCAGTATATCTCTTACTTCTGACAGGGCCACTGTCACGTCCTCAAAGAAGTATAGAGGACGGATGTTGATGCTGGGTGAGTATGTAGATGCACTGAGAGCTGGCAGTGAAGAGTAGTTGTGCAGGAACTGGTTGTGATCCTCTGTGAGTGAGAGCTGCTCCAGCTCAGCGTCTCTTCTCTTCAGCGCCCTGAGCTCCAGCTCCAGCTTGTCCTGAACCTCTTTGTCTCGACTCACTTCACTTTCCTGCTCAGATCTGATCTGATGCTTCACATCAGATCTTCTTTTCTCCATGAAACGGATCAGCTCAGTGAAGATCTTCTCACTGTCCTCCACAGCTTTATCAGCAGAGCCATTGATGGCCTCCGCATCCTGCTGAAGCAGCTTCACATCTTCCTCTCTCTCCTGGATCCTCTGCTGGATGTTGAGTCGACTCCCCTCCAGCTCTCTCTGCCTCTCAGTCCTCTCTGCTGCAGCTGACACTGTGTCGTGGCCTTTGTGTTGGTCCACAGAGCAGAGATAACAGATGGACTGCTGATCAGTGCGGCAGAACATCTTCATCACCTCGTCGTGACGAGAGCACACGTTCTCTCTGAGCTGCTTGGAGGGCTGCACCAGCTTGTGTTTCTGTAATGCAGCTGATTCAAGTGAGGCTGGAGGTGATTCTCACAGTAAGAGGCCACACACTGCAGACAGGACCTGAAGGCTTTCAGTTTCCTCCCAGTGCAGACATCACAGGACACATCTTCAGCTCCAGCATAGCAGTGATTGGCAGGAGAAGGTGGGAGTCCAGTCTTCTTCAGCTCCTCCACTAAAGCTGCTAACATGGTGTTTTCTTCAGGACGGGCATCGGTGTGAAGCTCTGCCTGCACTGAGGGCAGCTGTGGATTAGCTCTCCATCCCAGTGGTGTTTAATACAGTCCATGCAGTAGCTGTGTCCACAGGGGATAGTCACCGGGTGCTTCAGTAGATCCAGACAGATGGAACAAGAGATGGTTTCCCGGTCCAGCTGAACTCCTCCCTGTGCCATTTCACCTCTCAGTGATAGTTACAGACGACAGACAGAAGTGAAAATGTTCACATTCACTGAACAGAAATAATCTCTTTGCTCTGGCAGACAACAAATCTCCTCTCCTCCCGCACTCGTTCACTTAATGCAGTGAATGAGGAAACAGCCTCTGCATTTAACAGCATGTTGTTAGTACCTACCCATAGATCTGTGGAGGGGAGGGAGCAATCAAATACCTTGATAGGGAGCAGCTTGCTTTGTTTGAATGCGAAAGGAAAATGAAACAGGCTTTACTGCATTCCAAAAATAATGAAGGGTGTGTTATCTGTCATTTACAAGGAGCAGTAAGAATTGTTGGACTTTAAGCTATGAAATAACATCCATCATGGTTTACATTTCCAACAAAAGTAAGTGGAGTTTGAAATTCATTGTTCAGCTTTGTGTTTTCTGTTTCCTCAGGCCGGCTCAAGAACTTTTATTCAAATGAGAAATTGCAACTGAAAATAAACATGAACACAAAGCAACATTTCACAAAAGGGTCTAAAAACTTGGTGAAACCGACAAAGGAGACGCTAGGACAAAAGCGCAGATTGTAAATGGCATGCTCGCAAGAAGACATTGGCCAACACCTGAGGCCGACATACAGAGACCCCATAACGGCCCGTCCACACGGCGGCGTGCGTTGAAGCTTCAACGCTTCTGCCCATTCACTTTGAATGGGGTGACGTCACACTTTGCCGAACTGCATTGTGGGAGCGTCGCTTCGCGTTGCTCGCTTCAAAAGTTGAGCAATGTTCAACTTTTGAAGCTTCGACGGAAGCGTCAGCCAATCAAATCATATGCCAGTACAAGCTCTAGCCAATCAAACCGCGTGCTTGTGTGTCCGGGGCGGCAGATTCATGTGATTGGTTGTTGGTCGAGCTTCAGACACGCCCACCGGCAAGCTTCAACGCACGCCGCCGTGTGGACGCTGCGTAAGAAAGGGGGAGCTGGGATGGTGCAACATCCTCATAGACCCCCTGAACCTAATGTGCAGCTGGACATGTCTGAGCTGCAGCTAAGGCAGCGTTTCTCAAAGTGTGGGGTGCAGAGATGTGATAGGTGGGTCGCGAATGGAAACGGGAGATTTTTTTATTTTCTTATTTATTTTTTGGAACTCAGGCCGGAATCGAACCTGGGTCCTCGCGGGCGGTAGTGGACTGTGAAAGTCCGCGGCCCACCTATGCCAGAGCAAGCGGCCCACCAACGGCAGCAGCCCACCGGGAAAAGTCCCGAATCTCCCGATGGCCAATCCGAGCCTGCTCACACACACACAACTGAAACCAAAATAATTTACAAACATATGTAAAAATCTCTCATATACACATATGAAATGCTCTCACACACACACACACACACACACACACACACACACACACACACACACACACACACACACACACACACACACACACACACACACACACACACACACACACACACACACACACACACACACACACACACACACACACACACACACACACACACACACACACACACACACACACACACACACACCACACACACACACACACACCACACACACACACACACACACACACACACACACACACGCTTTTATTTATATCCAATCCAATCCAACTTTATTTATATAGCACTTTAAAACCTCCAGACCAAAGTGCTGTACAGAGAGATACTTAAAACATAAAATCACATAAAAAATACGAACACAAAACAAACCAGAATAAACGTAACAATTAATCACAATTATATGATTTTATTTGTTATTATTGACTGATGTTATTTTATCATAAGATGTAGAACTTGACGTTATTTAAATACATTTGACAATTGTAAGCTTGGCCTACCATTGATTGGTTGCATAGTAGGCCCTTTGTTCTATATGTTTGGAACTCAGCCCATTTGAGGCAAGGATTGACACCATTGCACTTTTATTTTCTCTATTTCTGAACTGTTATTTGTTATTGATTTTCTCTGTTTTTGAACGGATGTTATTTGTTATAGAACAATACATTTGACAATTTTAAGCTTGGCCTACCATTTGATTGGAGCGACGAGGGACAGGTGGGGCTTGAAAAGGCCCACCTGTTCAAAGTGGGGAAGGACAGAAAAAGCTTGAGAACCACTGAGGGGAGGAATCATGGGTCAAATGTACCCCTAAAGGGTCTTTGAGCATGTTTCTCTTCAGTGATTGTGATGTTATGTTAAATGTTTGTTTGCACATGTCTTAATATTTGTCCTTGTTTGATGTTGCCAATGGAGCTGCTGAGATGCAAGTCCAATTTCAGACTTGATCTGACAATAAATGATTATCGTATTCAAACGAGAGGTTTTCCACAAAGCAAGTGCAAGTTCTGCTGAAGGACCAAGGAGAAGCTCATACAAAAGTGTACAAGATGTCCTAAAGTCCTGCTGCGTCTGTGGAAGATCCTGCGAGTCTTCTTGTGAAGTGGGAAAATATCTGGTCAGTGGAGAGTGGAGAAAGGGGTGTTGATCTCGAAGGATGAGAACTCATTCCCAGATAGACCAGTTCCAGATCATCTCCCTGCTGTGGGGCGATGCAAATATCTTCTTCAGTGCAGTTTCCAATCGGCCATGCACCTACCTGGCCAAGAACACTTACATCAACAAATCAGTCCAGAGGGCAGCATATGTATATATATATATATATGTATATAGGGATGCCAGGCCCCCTGGAGCATTCTGGTCTCAAAACTCATCAGAGAGACCAGAGGAACAAGTGCAGCGTTGTGGCTCGACCTTGCAAACACATGTGGCTCCATTCAACATAAGGTGGTGCAGCTCACACTGAGGAAACATGGTGTCCCAACAGAATCAGAGACCTCATTGCTGAATCCTTCAACATCTGGATGAGAGTCTCTTCAAGAGCAACCACATCTGGCTGGCACACAGTGGAGATGGCTATCATCACAGTGTGCACTATCTCTGTGATACTGTTCTCCTTAGCCATTAACATGCTCACAAAGTCTGCTGAGCCAGAGTGCACAGGGCATCGAATTAAGTCCACCTAACGGCAACCACCCATCAGGGCATTCATAGATGACCCTCCTGTCCCCATGGAGTCAGTCCCAGGCTGCCGATTTGGTTTCAAAGGCTGATGGAGTGGGTCGGGTTGCAGTTTGAACTGGCCGAATCAAGAGCCATGGTGCTGTCGAGAGGGAAGCAGAATGACAAGTTCCATTTTAACATGGCAGGCACAGCCGTACCAACCATCACAGAGAAAGCAGTGAAAAATGTAGGCAAGCTCTATGAGGGACACCATATCAATTCAGTGGACCTGCTGCGAAATGAATGGTCTGGCAAACCAAGGAAGTTTAAAGCAGGCATATTCCAAGAGTCCCGTGGCCCCTTCCTCATCTATGCAATTTCAATCTCAATAGTTGAGACCTTAGGACGGTCACCAACAACCTCAGGAAATGGCTGGGGCTGCCAACGAGCCTGAGCAGCATCGCACTCCACGGACACAAGAAAACAAATCCGTCAAATTCTTGGAGGAGAAATCTAAGGGCCAGAGATGTAGTTCAGAACTGGGACTTAATCCTCGAGTGATTGAAGCAAGGTCAGGGAGTGGAGAGCAGATAAAGCAGAGACAAGACTCGATCACAGGAGTGTAGGACCCTTTCCAACTCCCCAAAGGGAAGGAAAGGCTCCACCTAGTTCAAGAGTAAGTTCATGCAGCAGCAGAGGAGACAAGAACCTGCAAGGCTGTGAGAATGAAGCAACAGGGATGATGGACAAGATGGCACTATGCGGTCGAGAGGAAAGTGTCAAGAGCTGAGGTTGGATTCAGGGGGTTCGCTGCCCGGTCTTTGGTATGAGCCTTCAGTATTTTGGGCCTTTTGGGAGAGATGAACAGAAGGGCCATCTGGAGCTCAACTGGAGCAACTGAGAGGGTTTCAAGATGGCTTTGGCTCCAAAGAAGGGAGCAATGAAGTCATAAGTAACTATTCATCTGGACACAAGCTGGGGTCTTATCCGCCCCGCTGGGTCCCCAGAAGGAGGGTGTAAGGTGTTGAGGGACTGGAAACACCAATGATTCCAGGAACATCACTGTACGTAAATATAACTTGTAGTCTAAATAAATCAGTGCTGAGTCCTAGAACTCTGAAATGATTCAGCATTTTTGCACTTCCTGTTCCCTCGTCTTTTTGAATTGATTTTTGATTAGATGTCTGAAAAAAGGTCTGAGGTTAAAACAAGCGTATTGTCACAAAATACCCCATCACTGGTACATTTTGAACCTTTTCCGCTCCCTGATAACGGCAGTTGCAAACAAGTGTCTAAATGAGACAACTAAACGTCATCATGCCCAACATTAGCCGCCCGTCATGTGACCGTGCTGTAGTTCCTTTATAGCCCAACATTAGCCACCTTTAGCTTAGTGGTGGCGACGTGAAGTCATGTGACCGTGCTGTAGTTCCTTTATAGCCCAACTTAGCCACCTTTAGCTTAGCGGTGGTGACGTGAAGTCATGTGACCGTGCTGTAGTTCCTTTATAGCCCAACATTAGCCACCTTTAGCTTAGTGGTGGTGACGTGAAGTCATGTGACCGTGCTGTAGTTCCTTTATAGCCCAACATTAGCCACCTTTAGCTTAGTGGTGGTGACGTGAAGTCATGTGACCATGCTGTAGTTCCTTTATAGCCCAACATTAGCCACCTTTAGCTTAGCGGTGGTGACGTGAAGTCATGTGACCGTGCTGTAGTTCCTTTATAGCCCAACTTAGCCACCTTTAGCTTAGCGGTGGTGACGTGAAGTCATGTGACCGTGCTGTAGTTCCTTTATAGCCCAACATTAGCCCTTTAGCTTAGCGGTGGTGACGTGAAGTCATGTGACCGTGCGTAGTTCCTTTATAGCCAACATTAGCCACCTTTAGCTTAGCGGTGGTGACGTGAAGTCATGTGACCGTGCTGTAGTTCCTTTATAGCCCAACATTAGCCTCCTTTAGCTTAGCGGTGGTGACGTGAAGTCATGTGACCGTGCTGTAGTTCCTTTATAGCCCAACATTAGCCGCCTTTAGCTTAGCGGTGGTGACGTGAAGTCATGTGACGTGCTGTAGTTCCTTTATAGCCCAACATTAGCCTCCTTTAGCTTAGCGATGGTGACGTGAAGTCATGTGACCGTGCTGTAGTTCCTTTATAGCCCAACATTAGCCTCCTTTAGCTTAGCGGTGGTGACGTGAAGTCATGTGACCGTGCTGTAGTTCCTTTATAGCCCAACATTAGCCGCCTTTAGCTTAGCAGTGGTGACGTGAAGTCATGTGACCGTGCTGTACTTTATGACCTTAAGTTACCCTTATTGTTCTTGCATTTCTTTAAATGTCATCGCAGGCCTGAAACTGAACTCGAGGCTAGAAATGCCTAATATCAAAATGAATCAATATGTTTTACATTTGTTCTCAGGTATGAACATATTTACAGACGGTCAGATATTTCCACTTTCACTGAACAGAAATAATCTGAGCTCTGATGGACAACAGATCTCCTCTCCTCTCGCTCTGATTGACTAAATGCAGTGAATGTTGTTTGTTCCTACCTGCATGACTAAAGGGAACAGGTGTAACTGCATTCCAGGAAGAGTAGCTTTGTGTGAGAGGCAGGGTGTGATCTGTCATTTAGAGGTGCAGTAAGAATAGTTATTCACAAGTCTATAAACATACCTGCAAACTCACAACATGTGAAAAAGGTTTCTAAATCCACCCCAAGAAGATATTACATTTTAACATTTCAACTTTATGTAGAAAATAGAAAAGCATCACCAAAGATGTTTTATAGAGAAGTATATCACGACGTGACAAACAGTGTTTCTGGCCTCTAGAAATTGTGCTGGCCACTTGCAACCGCCTTACACATTTCACTCATAGACATCAATTATAAACAGCATTAACATTTATTTGATATTCATACAAACAACAAATGCTATTCATAAAAAATAGAAAACAGAAAGAAATAATGACAATCAGGACAAAGAGTTAAATGGACTCAAATAAACTCTGAATGTTGTTTAGAAAAATAAAAAGGGTTTAGAAGGATCCAACATCATGAGACTTTCAGCTGAAGTGGTGAACCTAATAGAAGGGCCCAGCGTGGAGATGAACCTAAGAGAAGGGCCCAGCGTGGAGCTGTACCTAAGAGAAGGGCCCAGCGTGGAGCTGTACCTAATAGAAGGGCCCAGCGTGGAGCTGTACCTAAGAGAAGGGCCCAGCGTGGAGGTGAACCTAAGAGAAGGGGCCTTGTTGGATGTGAACCTAACATAAGGGCCCTTGGTGGAGCTGTACCAAAGAGAAAGGCCCAGCGTGGAGGTGTACCAAAAGTAGGGGCCTTGTTGGAGCTGTACCTAAGAGAAGGGCCTTGATGGAGGTGAACCTAAGAGGAGGGCCCTTGGTGGAGCTGTACCTAAGAGAAAGGCCCAGCGTGGAGGTGAACCTAAGAGGAGGGCCCTTGGTGGAGGTGTACCAAAGAGTAGGGGCCTTGTTGGAGCTGTACCTAAGAGAAGGGCCCTTGATGGAGGTGAACCTAAGAGAAGGGCCCTTGGTGGAGGTGTGTCTAAGCGAAGGGCCCTTGGTGGAGCTGTACCTAAGAGAAGGGGCCTTGTTGGAGGTGAACATAAGAGAAGGGCCCAGCTTGGAGGTGAACCTAAGAGAAGGGCCCTTGTTGGAGGTGAACCTAACATAAGGGCCCTTGTTGGAGGTGAACCTAAGAGGAGGGCCCTTGGTGGAGGTGAACCTAAGAGGAGGGCCCTTGGTGGAGGTGTACCTAAGAGAAGGGCCCTTGGTGGAGCTGTACCAAAGAGTAGGGCCCTTGGTGGAGCTGTACCAAAGAGTAGGGCCCTTGGTGGAGGTGTACCTAAGCGAAGGGCCCGGTTGCGGGCTCCGGGAGGTTGGTGGCGTTCATGTCTCGCGTCATGTTGGACTTCTCTTTGAGTTTTGCCTGCACAGCAGCGTGTGCTCGACGACGCCGATCCTCACGTCCATCTGAATGATCTCCTGCTTCAGCTTCGTCAAACTCTGCTTGATCTTCACCACGGGAGCTGGAGGACGCAGAGGCAGAACCACGGTCAGTACCACACACACACACACACACACACACACACACCACACACACACAACACACACACACACACACACACACACACACACACACACACACACACACACACACACACACACCACACACACACACACACACACACACACACACACACACACACACACACACCACACACACCACACACACACACACACACACACACACACACCCACACACACACACACACACACACACACACACACACACACACACACACACACACACAGTTGATCTCAGTGGTCAGCCTCACCTCCGTCAGACATGCTGCTTCCTTTCTCCTCCATCTCCTGCTTCACCTTCTCCAGCTCCTCACTGATCTGAAACAGAAGCACAGACAAAAACAGTGACATTTCCTGCCTATGATTCTTTCTTTTTTAAAACTTATTCTTTTTAGTTATTTTCTCACATTCCCCTTTACATCCATTAATACTCCAATTTAGAAGAACAGTTTCTTTAACAAGGGGTCACAACATGTATAAGGTCTCAAATCCAAAACATTCAAGATAGAAATCAAATCAACAATAACATTGAGAACAGAAATACACAGGTATAAAAAAAATAAATAAAAGATGGGTTATATATAAGGTCATCCTACATAACACAATAAAACAGTCCAATATATTTAGGAAAATATCCATATCTGCCTATGATTCTCAGCATATGGGTAAGAGGAAACACAAAGAGAGTTTAATCAGCCACTCTAAAGTCGTGATGCGTTCACTGACCTCTGCCAGGACTCTGGTCCTCTCAGTGACTCCTCCGCTGGCCTGCTGGTAGCGCTCCTTCGCCTGGTGGAGAACACAGCTTAGTTCAGGTTCAGGTTATTTGTCTTTGACCGTGGGAAGAATTGGTTTGCAGTAAAAGCAAACAGGAATCCATAGTGACACACGGAGCGCAGAGGACCGATCAGAGGACCGATCAGAGGACCGATCAGAGGACCGATCAGAAGGACCGATCAGAAGGACCGATCAGAGGACCGATCAGAAGGACCGATCAGAGGACCGATCAGAGGACCGATCAGAGGACCGATCAGAAGGACCGATCAGAGGACCGATCAGAAGGACCGATCAGAGGACCGATCAGAGGACCGATCAGAAGGACCGATCAGAAGGACCGATCAGAGGACCGATCAGAGGGACCGATCAGAGGACCGATCAGAAGGACCGATCAGAGGACCGATCAGAGGACCGATCAGAGGACCGATCAGAGGACCGATCAGAAGGACCGATCAGAGGACCGATCAGAGGACCGATCAGAACCGATCAGAGGACCGATCAGAGGACCGATCAGAAGGACCGATCAGAGGACCGATCAGAGGACCGATCAGAAGGACCGATCAGAGGACCGATCAGAGGACCGATCAGAAGGACCGATCAGAGGACCGATCAGAGGACCGATCAGAGGACCGATCAGAAGGACCGATCAGAGGACCGATCAGAGGACCGATCAGAAGGACCGATCAGAGGACCGATCAGAGGACCGATCAGAGGACCGATCAGAGGACCGATCAGAAGGACCGATCAGAGGACCGATCAGAGGACCGATCAGAAGGACCGATCAGAAGGACCGATCAGAGGACCGATCAGAAGGACCGATCAGAAGGACCGATCAGAGGACCGATCAGAAGGACCGATCAGAGGACCGATCAGAAGGACCGATCAGAAGGACACCCAGCCTTTAGGACATCAAAAGGCCCCTCAGTTATTAAACAGATCCATCTGAGGGAGAGTTTCTGCTCTTTAAAGACAGGTGATCAACCCATGACAGTGAAGAAAAACACAGAATGGACTCAATAAAACTACGACAGCCCGTCAGCAGCTTCCTGTTTCCTCCTGGACATCAAATCATTGATATTTCCAACAGTTTGTGAAAGAGGAGCCACAGGAGTCTGAATCAGAGACAGCACATTGTTTACTTGTTTACGGCTCAGTGCATGTGTAACAGTTGTAAATATGCAGTGGTGTTTAGTGTTAAATATTTCTTTGTAAATCAATTAGTATAATCACACAAATTCAGTTTTTGTGTTTCATAATTCTGTGTTCTTCATTTACTAAACACCTGACTGGGTCAACATGCAGTCACTGAACTCAGGAGATTCTTTGTGTGTGGGGACTTCCCCCTCTTCATTTTGTGTCCCTCACGTTTTCCTCTTCCCTTTTTGTGAATGTGTTCCACTTGAGAGGAGTGGGTGTGAGGGGAAACCGATTTCATAACGACTGATTTGTTGTATATCTGTTTTCAGTCAGTGAATAAACGGAGATCGGCTCGACTGCTGACTCCTCCCCCTTCAACGAAACACAACACAACGCAGACACCGCTAATGGACAGCGGCTACTGGTGTGTGTCTGTGTGTGTGTGTGTGTGTGTGTCTGTGTGTGTGTTACAGATGTGTGTGTGTGTGTTACAGATGTGTGTGTGTATGTGTGTTACAGATGTGTGTGTGTGTGTGTGTTACAGATGTGTGTGTGTGTGTTACAGATGTGTGTGTGTGTGTGTGTGTGTGTGTGTCTGTGTGTATGTGTGTGTTACAGATGTGTGTGGGTGTTACAGATGTGTGTGTGTGTGTGTGTGTCTGTGTGTGTGTAAAAGATGTGTGTGTGTGTGTGTCTGTGTGTGTGTGTGTGTGTGTGTGTGTGTGTGGGTGTCTGTGTCTGTGTGTGTGTGTGTGTGTATGTGTGTGTTACAGATGTGTGTGTGTGTGTGTGTGTGTGTGTGTGGTGTATGTGTGTGTGTGGTGTGTGTGTTACTGATGTGTGTGTGTGTGTGTGTCTGTGTGGTGTGTGTCTGTGTGTGTGTGTGTGTGTGTGTGTGTGTGTGTGTGTGTTACAGATGTGTGTCTGTGTGTGTGTGTGTGTGGTGTGTGTGTGTGTGTGGGTGTGTGTGTGTCTGTGTCTGTGTGTCTGTGTGTTTGTTACAGATGTGTGTGTGTGTGTGTGTGTTACAGATGTGTGTGTGTGTGTGTGTGTGTGTGTGTGTGTGTGTGTTACAGATGTGTGTGTGTGTTACAGATGTGTGTGTGTGTGTCTGTGTGTGTGTGTGTCTGTGTCTGTGTTACAGATGTGTGTGTGTATGTGTTACAGATGTGTGTGTGTGTGTGTGTGTGGTGTGTGTGTGTGTTACAGATGTGTGTGTGTGTGTGTGTGTGTGTTACAGATTTGTGTGTGTCTGTGTATGTGTGTGTGTGTGTGTGTCTGTGTGTGTGTGTTACAGATGTGTGTGTGTGTGTCTGTGTGTCTGTGTGTGTGTGTTGTGTGTGTGTGTGTGTGTGTGTGTGTGTGTGTGTGTGTGTGTGTGTGTGTGTGTGTGTGTGTGTGTGTGTGTGTGTGTGTGTGTACCTGGCTGAGTTTGGCCTGGGCGCCGCGGTACTCCTGGATCAGACTCTCCAGCTGGTTGTTGATGTATTTCTCTCGGCTGCTCACCTTCTCCAGAGTCTTGCCGACGTCTTCCTGCAGTCTGTCCAGGTAGCTCTGCACAGGACGGGGACAAGATGGAGGTCATAAAGGACGCTCAAAAGGGTTCAGATACACGTCGGGACTTCTAATACAAATATACTTGTGTTAATGTCAGAGGTGAAGTGGGGAAGTTTCATGGCGATATCTGTTAGTTAACGTTTCTACCCTATTCACCTGTAGTGTGTACATGTATATATTTTACAATCCAGATCTTTAAAGGCAGTTTTTTCCTCCTCTCACACACACCAAACTTCACACACTCATTCCTCTCTATATTCTGGAGCTTTTCACAGCATTCACACACTGATTTATAAACACTTTACTGCTAAAAACATGCAGAAAATTACTTTTTATGTCAGTATTTTGTGATTTATGGAGAGATACAAAGAGATATCTAACATCTGATATGTCAACAAAATGAAACAAGAATATGAACCTGGCTTAATCCAAATGTTCACACTTCTGTCAGCACGTATTTAATAAGATAATGCCTCATTTGCATATTAAAACTGAAGATTACAGAAAACTGTAATATAAAAAGTGTTATCTTAGTGTCAGTACACACCTGGGAAGTTTCATGGTGATATCTGTTAGTTAAATA
The DNA here is from genome assembly GCA_011823955.1 of Dissostichus mawsoni. Lineage (NCBI taxonomy): Eukaryota > Metazoa > Chordata > Actinopteri > Perciformes > Nototheniidae > Dissostichus > Dissostichus mawsoni. The sequence goes on along the minus strand of JAAKFY010000004.1, from coordinate 4,680,340 downwards.
TGTTACCCTATTCAGTACTAAGTGTCTTATTGAGTCTTATAGAAAGTGCTCACAGGAGTAGTATGATGTCATATCAAGAGTGTCTGTAGTAAAGGTGTCACACAGCAGAGGCTCATGTAGTGCAGTGTGCAGAAGTTATTGGATGCAGAATGTCAGAAATTAAAATGATGAACAGCAGGTGGGAGCCACAGACAGTTAAAAATACTCTTATTATTGCAGCAGGTCATTGAACGCACCGTGGCTTCTTTGAGCGAGGACTTGATCCCGTCTCTGTGTTGATGCATCTGCTCCACGTGGATCCTCCAGTCCTACACACACACACACACACACACACACACACACACACACACACACACACACACACACACACACACACACACACACACACACACACACACACACACACACACACACACACACACACACACACACACACACACACAACACACACACACACACACACACACACACACACACACACACACACACACACACACACACACACACACACACACACACACACACACACACACACACACACACACACATGAGTCCTGCTCAGAGAGAGAGTCACCTGTGGGATGCTCTCAGGTGAGTTGTACCTTGTTGTCGGTCCTGACAGGTGACTTTGAGCTGCGGCAGGACTCTCTCCACCTCCAGGCTCCACTCTGCTGCATCCACCGTGGCCTCCAGGATCTCCTCCGGTTTGGAGGAGGCTTCTGTTCCTGTCAGAGGACAAACACAACACACCGTGGTTTCATCAGAACTCACATTTACAGCGCTGAAGCGGTCCTTGAATGCGTCTCCAGGTGAACTCACCGTGGGACAGGTGCGTAACTTCAGAGCCTCGAGGTCCATCACGTTCTCCTCCTCGTCGTCAGGCTCCTCCTGGGACCAAACACACAACACATTGACTTCACAACAGTGATCCAACAACACAATCAAATTAGATTTATAGACTTTCTGAACGATCACACCAGATTCAAATATTCTTTTGGGTCAGTTTTACACCACCTTGGGACAAAGCTAATGTTCAGCTGCACAGATAGAGCGCCTTGTAGCAGCCTATTATGTACATAACAAAGTGTTTTGCTCGCTTCTGTGTATAAAATGTTTGCAGCCGCGCCCTCAATGTCTCCTCAAAACCTCAACTCAGAGCAGATAAGGGCATGTCATCGACTGTTAACGGGTATCCAGAGCCAAATGACTCAAAGTCGTGCGGTACTTAAGATGTCAGGTACGTTGGTTTACATTTCTTATAAAAGACGGAGCATGCTCAAAAAATGTCCTGTCTCACGATCAGAGCCTAAAGACAGTTTCATTGTCCTTTATGTCGTAAAAGAAACTGCTTTTAGTTTGTATTTAGACAAACTAAGTCAATAAATGAAAGTAATCTGCGACCTGACACACTCTGAAGGAGCCTTCAGGATTGTTCTGTGGATATGTTTTCTCATAGATGTTAATCATTATTATGCACTACAGGTTTTTGTTTTGTGCAGAAGGTCAAGCTCTGTAGTCCACGGAAGATAAAAGACTACAATTCCCACGGTGCCCAGGCTATGAAGAGACATATACAGAACAGCTGTGAGGAAGATGAGACAGTTTAACGTTTCTAATCTGACAGAAAGACAATCTAAGTTTATTATCATCTTGAGATTGTCTCTTGTTGTGATTCCTGTAAGGGCCTAATATCCATGTTGAGAGTGTGTGGAAACAACTCCTAATTTGAATTGATTAACGACAGAAGAAAATGTATAACTTGAAAGGTCAAACGTTGTAAATGTCCTCTTTAGAAAGCCAGTGAAAGCCACGACAACTTCAGTCTTTGACCACAAGAGGGCAGGATGTGCACGTCTAAGAGTTCCTGGAGAACTAACTGTAACACGGTAAGTCACACTGAGAAAAACCTTGGATCAAATGAAACTCATTTCCTCTCCAGGGTATATGCAGGAATCCTGAAGTCACATGAAAACCTCTTAAGACCTTTTTTAAGACCCTTTCCATACATTTTAAGACCTCATCGCCACTTTCAGTTTAAACCGGTTACTTGGCGACACACTTTACCTCACATTTACTATACACAGCATTGATTGTCCTTCCTCCTTATCTTCCAACCAATTGGACGCAGACTTGCATTTCCCCATAACGATGTTGTTTAACAACCGGCGTAAACGGACCTTCGCGCGCTATCAAGCAGTGAGCGTGCGATGTCCTGTTCAGATGACGTCAAACCCAACGGGATGCCATAAATAAACTACACAGAATCACACTACACACCTACGCAATGATTACATTCAGGCAGACTGTAGAATACAACCTCTTTGGACCATTTATATACTTATTGAAAACAAGCTACAAAATGTAATACCTTGGAAAATGCCGTTAATACATACTTTTTAATAGCCTTAATTTTCGCTAAATCAATTTATCAACTTTTAATACTTTTTAAGACCCCGCGGACCCCCTGCTCTCCTCACAGTAAACATCTGTCTGTAACATCCTCATTGTGCATCTTTAAAAAAGGGAAAAGCATCCAGATTAAATTAAATTGATATCTGCGACAGGTGACCAGCTCTCCTTATTTCCATGAGTTGTACTTTAAGAATCTGAGAGCTCGTTCCTCACGATGCTAACACACAGCCTTACTCATAATACAACAGGTGGGATGAGTTGGTTTTAAAGAGCGCTGCATGTTGCTGCTGTTATTAAACCAGAGACACCTACGATCATCTCCTCCTCCACTTTGCTGAGTGTGAGCTCTGCGTCATCCTCGATCACCGACTCTTCTTCTGTGGTTTCTGCTGGGTAGTTGGGTCTGGAGGGAGGAAGAGAGAAGGGACAGGAAGTGAAAGAATGAGAATATACAGCTGATATTAGATGAACAGTTGGTGCAGATCCTGTAGATTAAAGCACTTTGGAGCTGTTAGATGGGTCCCTTTTTGTTTATTGCGTGCAGGAATAATAAGAAAATAAAGTACTAATTGCGATTATTTTGAATGATATTGCAATTGTGATGATGCAAAACAAGACTCCACAGAGCATCCTATAGAAGAAAACAGACTTTAAATGATACTAAATCCTTCTTTAAAGGTCCCATGTCATGGCCATTTCTACTGATCATGATTCCATTGTTGAGGTCTACTAGAATAGATTTACATTGTTCAATGTTCCAAACTCACATTGGATTCTCATACAGCGTCTCTGTATAGTATGTGTATTCACTCTCTGTCCTACACGGCTTGTTGGAGCTCCTGCCCCCCCCCCCCTCCCTGTGAGCCCACTCTGTTCTGATGAGTCCACCACCGTTACAGCGGAACATCAGTGATTATGTTTTACAATGGCGTTTGTTAGCAACCAGGAAATGACACCAGTAATGACAAACAGATGAGAATGCTGCGTGGGGTCTGGGTGCCGTGTTGGGGGACGTTGCGGGGCTCGCTGCTCCGCCCTTTGAGGCTCGAGGAGCGGACAGTGTGAGCTGGATTACTGGTGCCGTTTCCTGGTTGCTGCGTGGGGTCTGCGAGACAGCGAGACACCGCGAAACTCAGCCTGAGCACACACACACACACACACACACACACACACACACACACACACACACACACACACACACACACCACACAAACACACACACACACACCACACACACACACACACACACACACACACACACACACACACACACCACACACACACACACACACACACACACACACACCACACACACACACACACACACACACACACACACACACACACACACACACACACACACACCCACACACACACACACACACACACCACACACAACCACACAACACACACACACACACCACACACACACACACACACTCACAGCCAGGCTGAAAAAGAGAAATGTCCAACGAGGCGTTCTGGGGCAGCATAGACAGGTCTTCTCTGTGTTAGAGTTTTACTCTCTACAGGGTGTACTTTGAGGGTTTGTGACTCTGCAGACCGTTTACATGCAGAAAAAGCTCATAACACAAGGGGACGGGTAATAACCGGAAAAGCATGACGTGGGACCTTTAACTAACAGTTAATCAACAGAACATTCCGAAAAATACGCAGCTGGTCTATTTTTTCTTATTATTAACTTTGTCTGCACGAAGTAGCCTGTCCAGTACATATGCCCAAATCAACAAAAACTGCGCGCCGGCACGCAAGACGCTCCGCTTCTGAAACGCGCCCGGTGGGGTTTGACGCTGTAGGAGGTCGGAACTAAACCGCGCCGCAGCAGTAACGCGGCGCAGACGGACCCGGTGGAATCCGGTGGATTTGAGTATGTCAGAGGTGTGAGAAGAGGAGACTGTGTGAGTACCTCCTGAAGGAGAAGCCCTTCCTCTTCAGAGCCTCCTCGGCCAGGCGGTCCAACACGAAGCACACGAACTCTCCTGACCCGGACTTCAGTTTGGAGGGAGGGAAGTCCACCTTCACACCTGATGGAGGAGAGGAGGGAAGTCAGCCACAACAACTCTCACATCTCAGAGTCTGAACAGCATGTCAGCTGCAGAGAGCGAGGAGTCAGAGAGCGAGGAGTCAGAGAGGAGCGAGGAGTCAGAGAGCGAGGAGTCAGAGAGGAGCGAGGAGTCAGAGAGGAGCGAGTCAGAGAGCGAGGAGTCAGAGAGCGAGGAGTCAGAGAGGAGCGAGTCAGAGAGGAGCGAGTCAGAGAGCGAGGAGTAAGAGAGGAGGAGTCAGAGAGCGAGGAGTCAGAGAGGAGCGAGTCAGAGAGGAGCGAGTCAGAGAGTGAGGAGTCAGAGAGCGAGGAGTCAGAAGGAGCGAGTCAGAGAGCGAGGAGTCAGAGAGGAGCGAGTCAGAGAGCGAGGAGTCAGAGAGGAGCGAGCCAGAGAGCGAGGAGTCAGAGAGCGAGGAGTCAGAGAGGAGCGAGGAGTCAGAGAGGAGCGAGTCAGAGAGCGAGGAGTCAGAGAGCGAGGAGTCAGAGAGCGAGGAGTCAGAGAGGAGCGAGTCAGAGAGCGAGGAGTCAGAGAGGAGCGAGTCAGAGAGCGAGGAGTCAGAGAGGAGCGAGTCAGAGAGGAGCGAGTCAGAGAGCGAGGAGTCAGAGAGCGAGGAGTCAGAAGGAGCGAGTCAGAGAGCGAGGAGTCAGGAGGAGCGAGTCAGAGAGCGAGGAGTCAGAGAGGAGCGAGCAGAGAGCGAGGAGTCAGAGAGGAGGAGAGAGGAGTCAGAGAGCGAGGAGTCAGAGAGCGAGGAGTCAGAGAGGAGCGAGTCAGAGAGCGAGGAGTCAGAGAGCGAGGAGTCAGAGAGGAGCGAGGAGTCAGAGAGCGAGGAGTCAGAAGGAGCGAGTCAGAGAGCGAGGAGTCAGAGAGGAGCGATCAGAGAGGAGCGAGTCAGAGAGGAGCGAGGTCAGAGAGCGAGGAGTCAGAGAGAGCGAGGAGTCAGAGAGGAGCGAGTCAGAGAGCGAGGAGTCAGAGAGGAGCGAGTCAGAGAGGAACGAGTCAGAGAGAGCGAGTCAGAGAGGAGCGAGGAGTCAGAGAGCGAGGAGTCAGAGAGCGAGGAGTCAGAGATTGGTGTGTCCCGCACCGTTGTGTCTTTTCGGCCGTGCCGATACCTCTTTGGCCGAAAACCTACCGATTCAACATGTCGAATCGGTGGGCTGTCGGCCAAAGGCTGTCGGCAAAAGAAATCACTCTGATTGGCTGTTCAGCTAGCGAATCAGTACATGAGAAGCGAAACGGAAGTGAGGGACGTAAACAAACGATTAAAACACAAGCAACAATCCAAGGGCTAATACCGCCAGTATCGCATGAAACATGTTTTCGATGGAGGAGAGTGAAAATGGAACGCACACGCTATTTGTTGTTTGTTTATATCACGCAGTCTGTTCTTCTTCTCTCGGTTATCACGCAGTCTGTCTTCCGGTTGTTGCCTCTTTCGAATGACGAATACACACTACCGCCGCCTGCTGTAAGGAGAGTTATTGCCACTCACGCATGCGCAGTTCGTACGTGCTTCTTGGCCGTCGGCTGAAGTCTTTGCGGTGTGTTCCAGTGCGACACATGGCCAAGATGCAGAGACGCGAGGCGACGCAGCAGTCGGGGTCCGTCTGTGTCAGTTCTTTGGTGTCAGCTTGGTGTGTCCCTTAAAACCTAAGACTCTCTATAGGGACAGTATTTAACAGGAAGCTGTGCAGCGTGACTCACGAAGGCCCGCAGCTCGGACAGGATGTTGGACACGGTGGCGTTCGGCTCGTCGTGCTCCTGCGGCGCCGTGAAGGGCCGCCCCGCCTCGTTGATGAGCCAGGCAGCGATGACGGTGAACAGGAAGAACTGCTCGCCGGGGTTCACCGCCAGGAACGGGCTGGAGACAAAGTAGTGTCTGAAACAGAGAGGGGACATTCACTCATCATTAGACAGTATGAAGCTGACTTTTGAGTGTGTTCTGGTTTTATGTTTCAGTATTTGTAAGCAACTGTGACTGAGAGAATATTGCTTTTATTTAATTTTTTAAGAAGGGGCAGGTAAAATAAGATTCTTCTTCCTGCTCCTTTCCACCATGCGCTCTAACAAAATAAATGAACAACAGTATAAGCGTACATGGTGTGTAAAGCGTACATGGTGGTGTGTAAAGCGTACATGGTGTGTAAAGTGTACACGGTGTGTAAAGTGTACACGGTGTGTAAAGCGTA
>JAAKFY010000004.1:4636179-4668679 GCA_011823955.1 Dissostichus mawsoni | reverse complement strand
ATTGACAGGTCTGCTAACTGCATCTCTGCTTCAAATCCATCCTTTGGACTGCTTTAGCCCGGTCATTATGGGATGCTTTAGCCCGGTCATTATGGGATGCTTTAGCCCGGTCATTATGGGATGCTTTAGCCCGGTCATTATGGGATGCTTTCCAGTATTTGTCAGCGGTAGGAAAAGTACTCAGATCTTGTACCTAAGTAAAAGTAGAAATACCAGAGTGTAGGAATACTCTGTTACAATTAAAACCGTTTTATTAGCCGTTACAATGGTGAGCTTTATTCTCTGCTCACTGGCTTCCGGTGTGGCCTTCAGAAGAAAGTCTTTCGGTTTGCTGTGATGTTTATTGCTAATATATAAGATAAGAAGATAAGAAGTACTTTATATATATATCCAGTCTCTGATAGTGTTACGTTTATTAAGAGAGTGCCTCATACTACTGAAATTGTATATATTTATATAAATATATGTGTGTGTATATGTCTGCATCTGTAGCCTGTTGTTGTCTCATTATACCGCACTGTGAATGAATTAAAGTAAATCTATAAGTCATCATGAACACATCTGTCCATCAGACAGAGGGCTGCTGTGCCTCCTGTCATCATGAACACATCTGTCCATCAGACAGAGGGCTGCTGAGCCTCCTGTCATCATGAACACATCTGTCCATCAGACAGAGGGCTGCTGAGCCTCCTGTCATCATGAACACATCTGTCCATCAGACAGAGGGCTGCTGTGCCTCCTGTCATCATTAATGGACGTCTCTTTAAAATGACCGCTCAGAGGAGAGGAGTTCTCATTTCTCTAACCGCCTGCTGCTTCCCCTCCTCTCTCCTCGGTTCCCCTCCTCGGCTCCTTCGCTCGCATCTCCTGTGGGCGGGACTAAGACACGAGGATAGGAGTCGAGGATGGAGTCGAGGAGGGAATAGAGAATTAGAAAGCTTTAAGATCTCAGGAAAGGGGGTGGAGCCTGATCTGGCAAAAGTGCAAGCAATACTGGACATGCCTCCTCCCACTGACAAGAAAGGAGTCCTGCGAGTTATGGGAATGATAAACTTCCTGGGTAAATTCAGACCTAATCTCTCCTCCAAGACAACGTGCCTCAGAGAGCTGCTTCAACACAACAAGGCTTTTGAGTGGAATGCTTCAAATGAAAAAGAATGGAACAAACTAAAGGAAACTCTAACTACTGAGCCAGTTCTTACATTCTTTGATACCTCAAAAGCTACAAAGATCTCTACAGATGCATCTAAAGATGGATTGGGAGCCGTACTCCTTCAAGCAACGGAGACAAATGGCAGCCGGTGGCATACGCGTCACGAACAATGACAGAGACTGAGACGCGCTATGCGCAAATTGAAAAGGAGACTCTGGGTCTAGTGTGTCTGGGTGTGGAAAGTTTCACAGTTACGTTTATGGATTTACCTTTACAGCTGAGACTGATCACAAACCGCTGATTTCAATCATAAAGAAAACCTAAAACATGTCACCTAGAATCCAGCGCATGATGATGAAACTGCAGCGATATGATTTTGAGTTAATATACACTCCAGGGAAATACATTGTACTGGCAGATACTTTATCTAGGGCACCTGTACCTAGCCCTGACACGAGTCTCAGATTCACAGCTGGTGATGATGTTGAAGCACACGTTGACATGGTGATGGCATCGCTCCCTGCTTCTGATTGTGCAGGAGACAGAAAAAAACCCTACAGAAAGTGGCCTGCCATACTTTCAATGGTTGGACAAAAGGAAGTTGTCCACAGTTCTATCCTGTACCGGAAGACCTGAGTGTGGCAAATGGCCTTGTGCTGCAACAGAACAGGATTGTCATCCCTCAATCCATGCGTCAGGACAGCTACATCGTATCCACGAGGGACATCTTGGCATGGAAAAATGTAAAAGGAGGGCCAGAGAAGCAGTTTATTGGCCAGGCATCAACATGGACATTGAGAGCATGATAGGAAAATGTGACACATGTCTCAGACACCACTACAAACAAACAAAGGAGCTGACTGCAGACCTACCAGCTGCACCATGGCAAAAGGTGGGCACTGATCTATTCCATCTGAATGGCAAGGACTATCTTTTGTTAATAGACTATTATTCAAACTACCCTGAGGCAGCACAGCTCTCCAGTACATCAGCACGTTCTATCATCACACATATGAAGGGCTTCTTCGCCAGACATGGCATCCCACAATATGTGTCAGTGACAATGGTCCACAATACAGCAGTGAGGAATTCAGACAGTTTGCGGAGCAGTATGGATTTCAGCATCTTACCTCTAGCGCACTGTATCCACGGGCTAATGGGCAGGCGGAAAAAGGGGTCCAAACTGTTAAAAGACTGCTGAAAAAGGCAAGTGATGGTAAAACTGACCCTTACCTGGCTTTGTTGAGTTACAGGGCCGCACCGCTGGAGTGTGGTGCATCCCATGCTGAGCTCCTCATGTGTGGCAAGCTGCGCACCACGGTACCACACAGTTCAAACTACAACAACGACAAGAAGGTGCTGGATAATAAGAGAATGAAGCTCCAGCTCAAACAGAAAATGGACTATGACAAAGTGACAAGGAGACTGGAACCTCTTCGGGAAGGGGATGTTGTGAGAATTGAGGGTCCTGATTCCTGGACCAGGAAAGCAACTGTCCTCAGTGAAGTGGGTCCCAGGTCATTCACTGTGAAAACGGAGAATGGACAAGTGCTTCGGAGAAACAGAGAGAGTCTGTTGAAGACTCAGGAGAACATTGAGGAAGTTGGTCAGGAGACTGAGTCTGAAAAGGGAGTTGAGTATTGTTATGTATTGAAGGCAAAGCTATTTAACACATAGTGAGAACTGTTACTATTTATCTCTCAATATTGTCTGTAAAAAACGTGTTAAAGTGATTCTTTCAGTGAGACAACAGAGCAAGCTTCTACAGTTGCACTAAGTTTTGATAACAGTTAAATATTATTTTGATAATAAAATATATTTCAATGTTGATGAATTTCATACTGTTCATTCATCATCTGATTGTCTTGTAGCTCACTGTTGAAATAAAAAAACATTACAATTACAAATAATGATATCTACAGCCCCTAAACACACCTCTTTCATAAATAACACACTTATTCTGCAATAATATGTTTTGTTTCCTGTAATTTTTGTTAGGAAAGGACATGCCTGAAAGACACGACTCAACATGTTCTCCTTCTCTGAGGGTCAAGAAGAACATCCAAGAGGAAAATGAAAAGCTGATGTTAGGAGATTTTAAGACCAGTACAGGATATTCACTAAGAAACTACTTTTATTGTGAAAACAAAGTCAGCTGATCGAATGCACCTATTTCCACATCTACACTCCATCAGCTGACTATTTCTATTTGCCTCACTTTATGAGCTTCACTACACTTGCCTTGTACCGCAGAGTTTGCAACGTCACAAATAAATGGGGCCAATCTTCAGTCAGATGTGAATGTGTAATCTAACATTTTCAGTAAGAATAACGGACAAAAGGAGTGCAAATACAATTTTTTGAAATGTGAACCAAAAGTTAATCAAAAATGTTTTAAATAAAAAGCACATATGGACAGAAAGTGTAAACCTATTAAATGTATAATTAAACACATTTAGTCAAATAAAGTGACAGACTAGGCCTGTGCAGTTGGTATCGGCTATGCCCAGCATGGGCTCCTCCATCAGGCCTGGTCCTCCTCCATCAGGCCTGCTCCTCCTCCATCAGGCCTGGTCCTCCTCCATCAGGCCTGCTCCTCCTCCATCAGGCCTGCTCCTCCTCCATCAGGCCTGGTCCTCCTCCATCAGGCCTGGTCCTCCTCGCAGAGGAAAGACCCTCAGTCCTCTCCAAACCAACAGACAGGACGTCCATCACACGGAGGTTTCTCCCTGAAGTCTCTGCAGCTCTCTGGACACCACGCTGTCTCAATCCGTCCATCACACGGAGGTTTCTCCCTGAAGTCTCTGCAGCTCTCTGGACACCACGCTGTCTCAATCCGTCCATCACACGGAGGTTTCTCCCTGAAGTCTCTGCAGCTCTCTGGACACCACGCTGTCTCAATCCGTCCATCACACGGAGGTTTCTCCCTGAAGTCTCTGCAGCTCTCTGGACACCACGCTGTCTCAATCCGTCCATCACACGGAGGTTTCTCCCTGAAGTCTCTGCAGCTCTCTGGACACCACGCTGTCTCAATCCGTCCATCACACGGAGGTTTCTCCCTGAAGTCTCTGCAGCTCTCTGGACACCACGCTGTCTCAATCCGTCCATCACACGGAGGTTTCTCCCTGAAGTCTCTGCAGCTCTCTGGACACCACGCTGTCTCAATCCGTCCATCACACGGAGGTTTCTCCCTGAAGTCTCTGCAGCTCTCTGGACACCACGCTGTCTCAATCCGTCCACACTGAATATGAGAGGGGAAAAATGAAAATAATACTTTAGACAATAAGAAATATAAAGTTGACTTTTGAGTTGCTCAGTTTTTTTAGATTGTCAATACTATTACTGTATAACTAATATCTCAGGTTAAGAGGCACCTTCAAATAAAGATTGGTCTTTAAATACATTTTGTCTTTTGAATTGTTTGTCTAAAGTCAAGGATCTAGAACTGGTACTTAGTTTTAATGATAGTCTGGTTATTATGCTGTTTGGAGGAGGCATCACAGGTAAGAGCACTAACTAGCTACCATCACATGTACCTTAGCTTGACTTAAATGTATTAAACGTATAATTAAGTGACAGCAAATAAAAAACTAATGTCATGCAAACATATTAATATTTGCTTGATTCCAGTGTTGCAATTTAGCACAATTGCATACAAACGTCAAGGGATTTTAAGATTCTGAAGTATTATCTAAAAACTCAATAACTTAGATTATTATTTATAGTTTTGCTGAATAGTTTCATGTCCACTTACCTTAGAAACGTAAAAGGCGACGGCAGTGTGCAGACGGGAGCATGTTAGCTTAGCTTGGTAGCTTCAGCTAGCTCTGGAACTTCCAGCTCGGTGGCAGGAGGTCCCGCCTCGGCTCCGCCTCTTTGCCCTTATTTGGAGCAGGCGGGAGTTGGACTCTGACGTCACTGTCGAGCCGTTAGTGGCCGACTCCGCCTACTAAGGGCTTCTCGGCAACTTTGCAGAATCCTATGGGTGACGTCACGGACCTTACGTCAATTTATATGAGAGCCGTTTGTGTGACTCCGCCCATCTGCTCAGAGGAACCGCTCGGTCAGCTCTCACTGAGGCGGCTACAAGTCCTTCTGGAGGTAAGCAACGCTACATAATTTCCCCCAGTCTGAGAGTAAAAGCTTTCTCCAAGGTTCGTTTTGCTTTCTTACAACGTTACGTTAATGTTAACTTAACTTTAAGTTTGCTAAAAGGCTATTGTTATCCCTTAACAAAAGCTAGCTGTCTTAGCTAACAACAGTTAGCAGCTAACGTTTTCTGCAGTTTGTTGCCCCTGAACAACGTGATGTAGTTATTTAAGGGTAAGTTAACTTAACTAACGTTATATTACAAGTTGAGAGAGTTAAGTTTTGATTAAAATCGTCAATGTAATGAACGTTAGAGGTTTTGTGTTCAACATGAAGTTAGCTAATGTTAGCTCACTCTACCCAAGGTTTTCATGTTAAAGGTGGGGTAGGTAAGTTTGAGAAACCGGCTCGAGATACACTTTTTGTTATATTCCATGGAATGCGCTTAACATCCCGATAGCATGAATATCTTAAGTGCTTTGACAAAAATCCATTAAAAAAATGTCATCTGTGGAAGCCGTAGGACTGTAAAAAGCACGACCAATCATTTTAGCCGCCCGGCTAAAATAACTGGATGGCCTACCTGCCTGTCAGCCTTCCATCTGTGCACAAACTTATCTCGTGCCCTCATTGGTCATGTGCGCGTTCGTGTGTGTTGGAGGAGGGGCTCTGTAAGGATGTAGCAGATTTCTTCCGGCTGTGTATTTTCAAATTCTAGCGCACTCAAGCTGGTTTCTCCAAAATTACCTACCCTACCTTTAAGCTGTACTTTCTTTGGCAGCTAGCTTAGAGGTGGGGTAGGTAATTCACTTCAGAAACACTTTTTGTTATGTTCCATGGAATGCTTTTTAACATCCTGATAGCAATGAATATATTAAATGCTTTGACAATAAATATATACAAATATTTCATCTGTGGAAGCCGTTGCGCTGTAAAAAGCACGACCAATCATCTGAGCCGGCCCGGCTAAAATAACTGGATGGCCTACCTGCCTGTCAGCCTTCCATCTTGTGCACACACTTATCTCGTGCCCTCATTGGTCATGTGCGTGTTCGTGTGTGTTGGAGGAGGGGCTCTGAAGGAAGGGGCAGATTTTTTTCGGTTGTGTACCTTCAAATTCTAGCACACTCGAGCTGGTTTCTCCATTCTTACCTACCCTACCTTTAATACAAATAGGGACTTTGTGCTTCATTGTAAACTTTTCTGCCTGAAACTGTAGAGACAGTTTTTTCTACTCAACGTGTGACATGACGCCAGCAAGCAATCACAAGATAGATCATTTACCAGTCAACATTACACCGGTCAACACTAAAATACCAACTCTGGCTGTTAAACTTGGTCAGTAGAGGTGATTGGAAAATCTTTTATTGTGTTCCATAAATAACTAAGCGTTATATAAACAATAACACACTGTCTGTGCCTTGTGCCCCATCGTATTTATGGGATGGACATTGACCTTCCCGTTCCTTTGTTGCCATTTCACTGACTCATTTAATTGGACTATGCTTCAGTTCCTCAATATCACTCAACACATTCATCCCACTTAACATCCGACCTGTGAGGGAAGTACTCATTGACAGACTCAAACCTTATTAGCTTATGTCAGTATTATTAACTATGTGAGGGTAAAAATGGGCTTCATAACATGTGCAATTATGTACTAGATCTTGTTTAATTGTTGGGAGTATGTTGCAGTTTTTATGATAAAAGCAGCACGATTCCTTCGATATGAAAACTAACCTGTACATGTGGTCTGTTTTCTATCCAGATCGTTCTGAAGTTAAGAACAGATCAATAAAAAGTAAGAAAGAGCCCACAAGTCCAGAGGGGACTCGACAAAGGAGAGTTAAATATTCCTGAAGATGGAACCACAGATTTGACAAATTCAGGTCGCCCCTCAAATCTCTCCTGGAGAGCTGAGAAAGAAGGTGTCAATCATGAGCCAGCTGGAGTGCTCCATCTGCTACAACACCTACGACAATGTCTTCAAAACACCCAAGCAGCTGGACTGCACCCACACATTCTGCCTGGAGTGCCTCTCCCGCCTCATGGCCGTCTCGCTGAGTGACTGCCTCTTATGCCCCTTCTGCCGCCACCCCACCACGCTGCCTGAGCAGGGCCCCCCCGCCCTCCCCACCAGCCGAGAGGTCCTCTGCAAGCTGCCCAGCCACCAGCAGCAGGAGGAGCCGTGTGGCTGGAGGGGGAGAAGCTGTGCTACAAAAGCTCCAAGCAAGACCCCAGCTTGGGCTCTTCTGAAAGCCCCTCGGCCATCTGCATTGACATTGGGGCCAGCAAGGCGATAGCCGCTCCGATCCAGACGGGGCCTCACGACTTGCAGCTGGACCGGCTGGTGGAACGGCTGCATCGGGTTGCTCGATCTGCTGCTCATCTTGCTGTTAATCTTGATGGGAGTTAATCGAGCAGTGTGTGATCAGCACTGACTTGCGCTGTATGCGGGATCACGTCATGCTGAACCTCACCAACACAACGACCACCACCCTCAGCCCCTTCACCTAAACACACGGTCGGACACAGTGAACTTTAGACTGACTGGACTTCACTATAACCACACATTATATTGTATATGACAAATTTCACCAAATTGCTTTATTGCCACAGATGTTAAAGCCACTTTGTGTGGCCTATTTAGATGTCGGACTTTAGCATCCCCTAGTGTTTGGTTTCAAAATGGGGTGGGATGAAAGGGTTGAAGGAAACAGACTGAACTCATTTTCACTTTTTCTGTTATTGTGTCATGTTCCATTAGCTTGATTTGAATAAAAACATATGTTATCCTTATCAACTGTCATTACATGTGAATTTAGGCTTTGAAGCTCAGTGGTGCAAGAGGACCTCCGACAGGCACTTTGGCTTGAGTTGTGTTCAGGGACACCGACATTACAGAGTGTACTGGGTATCAGATGACAGAGCACGGGTTGACATGTGCATACAAACGGCTATTTCCAAATGAAAAAGTAACATTATTTTGAACTTTGATTTGGAAATATATGGATTTCTTCTCAACACATAGTCAAGTTTACCGTAAGGTCACAAAACAGGAAATGAATGTAAACCCAATGTGCCAACATCGTTATGGCCTTATTTACAGAACATGATAAAAAGGGAGACTTTAGCTTGAGTCATGTTTCTAGGAAACGTTGGTGCCTCATTATTTAGATTAGGATCATTTCACGGCACTTTGTTAGGTAGTGGGTTAATCTGTATGATAAGCAGGTGTCTCAGATTCAACAATAGGTGCCATTTCCCAGAGCGCTGTTTATTATTTCCTCCCTATCTGACCCTTAAACCATAAACCATAAAAGACAACCCTTCAGATTGGAAGGAAGTGCCTTTATTTTGATTCCTACTTTAGGTGCGTCAGATAAAGGAATACCTCAGTCGTGACACATCGACGATGGGACAACGCACGCTAAATCCTCCCAGTCATTTAGGAGCGGCCGTAATAAAGTGCTGCTTCCCTGAGGAACTTACATGGTTAAACAATACATGCAGATAGATTAGAAAAAGGCTCAGTCATGGCTTCAAAATGGATTGTTGAAAATAAATCCTAAAATCAGAACGACAATAATAACTATGTAAAGAACGAGTAAAAAGTTCTTGTTCATTGGCTTTATTTTTCTCTAGGGAATTTACACATTTATAAAAAAGGATAGCCGAATAAGAAATGGTCTTTGCATTCCAACGAAGCAGAATCAAACTGTTTCCTTGTTGATAGCAGCTCCATAAAACACTTTCACTCAACACTTAATGCGCCACGTGTTAAGGCAAAGTCAGCTTTATTGTCAACATTTCTCCATGTGTTAAACATACAGAAATCTAGAGATACCGTTTCTCGCAGTCCCACAGTGTGACATATATACATAAAACAAGATACAAAAAGGGCCTAGATAACGGGGTGTACAACTAAGTAATAGTAGTATTAAAGTACTAATATATTTTAAAAAAACAATCCACAGAACATGAATTGACATTAATGCAAATATTCTTTAGTGCAAAAGAGAAAATTATGCTCAAAGTACAGTTTCAGTGCAGGAGATGGGTAGAAAAGTGACTGGTGCTGGATGAGGGAAGGGTGTGTGTGTGTGTGTGGGGGGGGAGGGGGTAAAGTCCAGGTCCATTTGGGGCAGGGGGAAAGGTGGGAGGCAGGGTGGAGAGGTCAGGGGAGAGATGTCAGAGGGGGGAGGGAGGGAGGGAGAGAGTTCAGCATCCTGACCGCCTGGTGGAAGAAGCTGTTCCTCAGCCTGATCAAGCTCGAGCAGGAGGCTGAAAATAACAGCAGCTTACTTCAAACTCATTCTTGTGGTTTCCCCTTTTCTTTTTATCAAAAGTTATAACATTTGTACAGAACATAAATAATCTTTCATTCCCGTTTAATTGCATTTTTCCCGGAATGCGTTATGCCTTGCTTTTTAATATGAATTCTTGTTAACTCGTGTTCACTGGGCTTTATTCTCCATTATTACATGGCTTAGTTGAATACTCGATTCTGATTGGTCGATTCAGAACACGTGACACGTGTTAATCCAGTTGTGAAGACCGCTGTCAAGCACTTATTGACCGTTGTTAAGGACGACAAATGTACTCATCAAGGTGAAATTACACCAGAAATAATAACAATTCAGACACATTACAAAATGCAAGAGTGGATAAAAAAATAAATTACAAATTAAACTTGTGAATCTTCAGCAGAAAAGAAAACACCTGTTCAAAGTTCCAGTTTCCTGAACATGGAACCATGCCTGTATGGGACTCTGTTCCACATGTCTTCAGTCAGTTCTGGACCCCATGACTCTGTTCCACATGTCTTCAGTCAGTTCTGGACCCAATGACTCTGTTCCACATGTCTTCAGTCAGTTCTGGACCCAATGACTCTGTTCCACATGTCTTCAGTCAGTTCTGGACCCAATGACTCTGTTCCACATGTCTTCAGTCAGTTCTGGACCCCATTACTCTGTTCCACATGTCTTCAGTCAGTTCTGGACCCAATGAACTCTGTTCCACATGTCTTCAGTCAGTTCTGGACCCAATGACTCTGTTCCACATGTCTTCAGTCAGTTCTGGACCCAATGACTCTGTTCCACATGTCTTCAGTCAGTTCTGGACCCCATGACTCTGTTCCACATGTCTTCAGTCAGTTCTGGACCCCATGACTCTGTTCCACATGTCTTCAGTCAGTTCTGGACCCAATGACTCTGTTCCACATGTCTTCAGTCAGTTCTGGACCCAATGACACTGTTCCACATGTCTTCAGTCAGTCTGGACCCAATGACTCTGTTCCACATGTCTTCAGTCAGTTCTGGACCCAATGACACTGTTCCACATGTCTTCAGTCAGTTCTGGACCCATGACTCTGTTCCACATGTCTTCAGTCAGTTCTGGACCCCATGACTCTGTTCCACATGTCTTCAGTCAGTTCTGGACCCAATGACTCTGTTCCACATGTCTTCAGTCAGTTCTGGACCCCATGACTCTGTTCCACATGTCTTCAGTCAGTTCTGGACCCAATGACTCTGTTCCACATGTCTTCAGTCAGTTCTGGACCCCATGACTCTGTTCCACATGTCTTCAGTCAGTTCTGGACCCCATGACTCTGTTCCACATGTCTTCAGTCAGTTCTGGACCCAATGACTCTGTTCCACATGTCTTCAGTCAGTTCTGGACCCAATGACTCTGTTCCACATGTCTTCAGTCAGTTCTGGACCCCATTACTCTGTTCCACATGTCTTCAGTCAGTTCTGGACCCAATGACTCTGTTCCACATGTCTTCAGTCAGTTCTGGACCCAATGACTCTGTTCCACATGTCTTCAGTCAGTTCTGGACCCCATGACTCTGTTCCACATGTCTTCAGTCAGTTCTGGACCCAATGACTCTGTTCCACATGTCTTCAGTCAGTTCTGGACCCAATGACACTGTTCCACATGTCTTCAGTCAGTTCTGGACCCTGACTCTATTCCACATGTCTTCAGTCAGTTCTGGACCCTATGACTCTGTTCCACATGTCTTCAGTCAGTTCTGGACCCAATGACTCTGTTCCACATGTCTTCAGTCAGTTCTGGACCCTATGACTCTATTCCACATGTCTTCAGTCAGTTCTGGACCCAATGACTCTGTTCCACATGTCTTCAGTCAGTTCTGGACCCTATGACTCTGTGCCACATGTCTTCAGTCAGTTCTGGACCCCATGACTCTGTTCCACATGTCTTCAGTCAGTTCTGGACCCCATGACTCTGTTCCACATGTCTTCAGTCAGTTCTGGACCCAATGACTCTGTTCCACATGTCTTCAGTCAGTTCTGGACCCAATGACTCTGTTCCACATGTCTTCAGTCAGTTCTGGACCCAATGACTCTGTTCCACATGACTTCAGTCAGTTCTGGACCCAATGACTCTGTTCCACATGTCTTCAGTCAGTTCTGGACCCAATGACTCTGTTCCACATGTCTTCAGTCAGTTCTGGACCCCATGACTCTGTTCCACATGTCTTCAGTCAGTTCTGGACCCAATGACTCTGTTCCACATGACTTCAGTCAGTTCTGGACCCCATGACTCTGTTCCACATGTCTTCAGTCAGTTCTGGACCCCATGACTCTGTTCCACATGTCTTCAGTCAGTTCTGGACCCTAGTTCTACCAAGGCTTATTAGAGGTACATAAGAGTGTTAGGAGAGGAGTGGAGCTATCTTTGTATTTAGGCTGCAAGTCGACAAAGGTGATCAAGTGCTGATGCTAATAACGATCCGATTAATTTGATATTGATTGTCTGCCAATACCGAATCCTGATCCGATTCTTCTATTTCCCAGATAATACAGCTGCACCGTGTACACTAGCTTTATTGGTTTTTGCCATTGCAATTCACCATAAGTAATTGCTGACTGTAACGTCTATCTATGCCAACCAACTGTAATTTGTAATGTATTTTACTATACTTTAACGATCAAGTTCCGGCAACCACAGCTGCCGAATTTTAACGTAAAGATTAAAATAGATGGATGACCAGTTAGAATGCTGGTCATCCATCTATCACCAGCATAGACCAGCATAGACCAGCATAGACCAGCATACCAGCATAGACCAGCATACCAGCATAGACCAGCATAGACCAGCATAGACCAGCATACCAGCATAGACCAGCATAGACCAGCATAGCAGCATAGACCAGCATAGACCAGCATACCAGCATAGACCAGCATAGACCAGCATAGACCAGCATACCAGCATAGACCAGCATACCAGCATAGACCAGCATACCAGCATAGACCAGCACCAAAAACAACATATGCGTCTTGCTGGTCAACACTATGCTGGTCTATGCTGGTTTTTTCAGCGGGGTTAGCAACATTTGACCAATCACAAACATGGACAAGCGTACTGACAGCGCAGCGTCATACTTCCTGAATGAAAAGTAAACTATAATATTAGACAAATAGGAAGAAGTTAAACTTTAAACATCCATGACTTAAACACTTTATCCAGGATAAAAGCCACATAGTTGTACCTGCAAGGTGAATACAGAACAGCTGGTAAAAGAACAATTGTTTGAATGCGTACATTAACAGGTTTATGATATCACTGCCCCGTCTAAAGGGGCCTACACACCAAGCTGACACCAAAGAACACGTCCCGACGGACCCGACTGTTGTGTCGCCTCACGTCTCCTGCGTCTTGGCCAACAGTCGCACTGGAACACACCGCAAAGACTTCAGCCGACGGCCAAGAAGCACGTACGAACTGCGCATGCGTGAGTGGCAATAACTCTCCTTGCCAGCAGGCGGCGGTAGTGTGTATTCGTCATTCAAAAGAGGCAACAACCGGAAGACAGACTGCGTGATATAACAAACAACAAATAGCGTGTGCGTTCCATTTCCCTCTACAGCGAGAAGCTCACGGGCTTTCCCGAACCTGTGTCGAGAGCTGGAGTTCAATGAAATCTCAGATTTGCCTTCTTAATCGTTTGTTTGGGTCCCTCACTTCCGTTTCGCTTCTCATGCACTGATTCGCTAGCTGAACAGCCAATCAGAGTGATTTCTTTGGCCGACGGCCTTTAGCCTCCCGATTCAACATGTCGAATCGGCGGCAGAAGGTGTCGGCACGGCCGAAAAGACACGACGGTGCGGGAAACACCAATCTGAGTAGGGTGACAGGACGCTCATTGACGGCCAGACATCTATCGACGGCCAAAATTGGGTTGGTGTGTCCGGGCTTGAGACACGAGTGGATCTGACTTGAATTACATTTGACTCGAGTGTTTCGTCAACTTAATGTGTTGCTTAAATAATACTTCTGCATACAGTATGTGACACTGTGAGTGTTGCACGGCCAGATACGGCTCAGCTGACTCAGATAAGGAGATATATGATACATTATGATGTGATATGATATGAATGATAATGGGACACATCGACGTCTGCACTCACAGTGCCGCGGACTGTACGTAATGTCACTTTGATCCGGTTACTTATGTTGTGGCAGATATTTCAGTAAGCTTTCTTAACGCTAATGTTATAATAGTCAGATTGCTCGAAGATGAGAGGTGATATTCTATTCATTTTCACGTTCACAGTCAGTTGATTTTTGCCGGCCGTCTTTCCTGCAACGGCAGTTTTTCTGTATTTCCTTTCTCCTGTAATATGACTTGATCGCTTTAAACTCCGCACACTGAGCTCTGATTGGTCAGCAGGCGGTGCTTTCACTGAGTTGATCTCTTATCCTGGAACCTAACCTGCTCCGGAGCAGGTTTGCCGTTCAGCATAAGTTACCATGGAGATCTAGCCCGCTAAGAAGAGAACCAGCGCCTTAGGACCGGAAACCCAGAGTTAACCCTGAAGTTAGCTCGCTAAGCGAAAATCCGGCTTCGCAGTACAGGCCTCTGGTGCATTCTTTGTATGTGCAAAGTAGATCAGCGCATACAAGGAATGTGTGATTTGATGCAGAACAATAAACACAAGATGAGATATAAAAAACATATAGAAACAATTCAGTTCAAGAGGTGTGGGATTTGTGCAAAAATATTGACAAGGGGGATATGAAAAGGTTCACAGTATTATGAAGCACGTGGATGTTGGAATAAAGTAAAATATTTGCATCAATGTAATGAATAACAATGTGGAAATCCCTCTCAGGGGTTTTGTTGTTGCTGACAGCTGCAGACAGGGAGAAGCTGGTTGTTTGTAATAAATACATGTCATTTCACAGGTTGATTGTTCTGGCGCTGCGGAGATGCTGCATGTTTTCAAAACACTCGTTCACTTCTTCCTTTGTGGGTTGATGGCTCTTCTTCTTCGGTGGTGTTGTAGCTGTCACAGTGGACAAAGAGGACACAGTCTTGGCTTTACACAGATTATTATTTTTAAAGAAGGCATTTCCTGGATTGCTAATTCCTTCTGGCTCTGTGTGACGAGATGTAAATCTGTGAGAGTGTGAACGCTCAAAGGAAAGATCTGAGAAGTCAATCTCAGGCTCTGCGGAAAACATTCAAGTCTTTTATACATGTATATAGTTTACTGCTCCTGCTTTTCCTGCACTGGTCTTGCAGGATAATCTTGTACTATTTAATTATTCTCTGTTTCTTCTTGCACTATTTGTAATGTTTTTTTAAACTGTGTTTTATTGTTTAATGCCATATATATATATTATGTTGCAGTGTTGAAGGAGCCTGGGACTTCAGATTTCCATTGCCATATATGAGGCTAAGCCTGCGAGCTAGTTCAGGCAGTCAACTCGAGCACCAATGATACATTAACACGTGACGCACCTCGTCCCTCTTACAACCAACCAAACACATTCTCCTAAACATGCCGCTCTATTTAAGCTGCCAGGTCTTCCTGCCTCTGCCTCGCTGCTGCTGCCGCTGCTGTGTTCACTTGCTACTGCTGTGTTTCATGTTGCTGCTGCTGTGTTCACTTGCTACTGCTGTGTTTCATGTTGCTGCTGCTGTGTTTCATGTTGCTGCTGCTGTGTTTCATGTTGCTGCTGCTCGCCTGCCCCCCCACCACCCCAGCTTCCATCCCAGCTTCCACCTGTAGGCTCGGGGGGGATAGTTATCTAATCATCACTCGATGTTCTATGTAAATCTGTGGAGTGATGAGGCCCGAGCCTAGACGCCAAACTCAACTATATGCTGCTTCTAATAAACATATTAAGAAACACGTGAGTTGTCTGACTGAACTACAATGTATATATGACCATAAATAAATAAATTGAATGTTTTGAATTTGAAGTGTTTCTGGCACAGAAGAAGAAAAAGTGTCTTCAAAATAAAAGTCTTCCAATGGTTGCTTTGCTGTCAAAACGGTCCAAATAAAAGCTCATCAACGATGTTACAAAGAGGGCTATTATTATTATGCTATTATTGGGAAATTCTGCATCTAAAGACGTTCATTGATCAACCATGTATCACTTTTATTTAGTGAGAAGAAAGCCAGAAGAAAGTAGACATTGATAAACATTATGTTTGTAAGTCAAAGTCGAAAAATGACTATACTATACTTATACATTTGAAACAGTCGTTTTTACTTGAGTATTGTAATTGTTGGCTGTTCAACTGTTGAAGAAGAAGATGTGTTCAGATGAAAGTATCTTAATTGAGTCGTGGATCCTCCTTTCCTTCCCTCACTGGAGGCCGTTTCTCTTCCACAGTTTGCCTGAAGAGCTGAGTTGTGCTCGGCTAATGCATCTCAAACAGATGGAGCCCGATGCAATCACTCCGGAGAGGCGTCTCCATCTCTCCCTCGTTGAGAAATAAATCAAAATGATGGTTCCTGGCGTCAGTGCAGCTATGCAGGAAGAGAGAAGGCTGCAGGAAACACAGTTAGCACGGCTCAGAGTCACAGGAGGAAGCATGCAGATCCTTTATTAATACTACACGTGACAATACTAATATACACATAGAAGCCATGCATGCAGTCATTGCAGAATAGGAAAAGCAGCATGTATACATTCTGAGAAGCTGGAACTGTGAAATGCTTTTGCTAATACATTTTCTCTCAACACACTCATTGTTTCGGGCACTTGAATACAATTTCGGATAATAATCACAGTAAAATGTAGCTCCATTTCTAGGCGGTGTCGTGTTTCCCAGTGAGTCAACACCTTTCGAAATACAGGTCTTCATCCCTTCATCCCTACATCCCTACATCCCTTCATCCCTTCATCCCTACATCCCTTCATCCCTACATCCCTACATCCCTTCATCCCTACATCCCTACATCCCTTCATCCCTTCATCCCTACATCCCTACATCCCTTCATCCCTTCATCCCTACATCCCTTCATCCCTACATCCCTTCATCCCTTCATCCCTACATCCCTTCCCCTACATCCCTACATCCCTTCATCCCTTCATCCCTACATCCCTTCATCCCTACATCCCTTCATCCCTACATCCCTTCATCCCTTCATCCCTACATCCCTTCATCCCTACATCCCTTCATCCCTTCATCCCTTCATCCCTACATCCCTTCATCCCTACATCCCTACATCCCTTCATCCCTTCATCCCTTCATCCCTACATCCCTTCATCCCTACATCCCTACATCCCTTCATCCCTTCATCCCTACATCCCTTCATCCCTTCATCCCTACATCCCTACATCCCTTCATCCCTACATCCCTACATCCCCTCATCCCTTCATCTCGACATCCCTTCATCCCTTCATCCCCTCATCTCGACATTCCTTCATCCCTACATCCCCTCATCCCTTCATCTCGACATCCCTTCATCCCTTCATCCCCTCATCTCGACATTCCTTCATCCCTTCATCCCTACATCCCTTCATCCCTACATCCCTACATCCCTTCATCCCTACATCCCTTCATCCCTACATCCCTACATCCCTTCATCCCTTCATCCCTACATCCCTTCATCCTTCTTCCCTACATCCCTTCATCCTTCTTCCCTACATCCCTACATCCCTTCATCCTTCATCCCTTCATCCCTTCATCCCTACATCCCTTCATCCCTACATCCCTACATCCCTTCATCCCTACATCCCTACATCCCTACATCCCTTCATCTCGACATCCCCTTTTCCATTCATCCCTTCTTTCCTTATACCTTCTTCCCTAAATCCCTACTTCCTCACATCCCTTCTTCCCTACTTCCCTTCATCCCTTCATCCCTTTTTCCATTCATCCGTTCTTTCCTTATACCTTCTTCCCTAAATCCCTTCATCCCTTCTTTCCTATATCCCTCCTTACCTTCATCCCTTCATCCCTTTTTCCATTCATCCCTTTCCTTATACCTTCTTCCCTACATCCCTACTTCCTTACATCCCTTCATCCCTTCTTCCCTACATCCCTTCATCCCTTCTTCCCTACATCCCTACATCCCTTCATCCCTACATCCCTTTTTCCATTCATCCCTTCTTTCCTTCATCCCTTCTTTCCTATATCCCTCCTTACCTACATCCCTTCATCCATACATCCCTTTTTCCATTCATCCCTTCTTTCCTTCCTACCTTCATCCCTACATCCGTACATCCCTAGATCCCTTCATCCCTTCATCCCTTGATCCGTTCATCCCTTCTTCCCTACATCCCTTCATCTCTCCTTCCCTACATCCCTTCATCTCTCCTTCCCTACATCCCTTCTTCCCTTCATCCCTACATCCCTTTTTCCATTCATCCCTTCATCCTTAATCCCTTCTTCCCTAAATTCTTTCATCCCTTCTTCCCTTCATCCCTACATCCCTTTTTCCATTCATCCCTTCATCCTTAATCCCTTCTTCCCTAAATTCTTTCATCCCTTCATCCCTTCTTCCCTACATCCCTAAATCCTTTCTTCCCTTCATCCCTTCATCCTTCTTCCCTACATCCCTTCATCCTTCTTCCCTACATCCCTACATCCCTTCATCCTTCTTCCAGGATTGTATCAACCACCTGCAGTATTTCCCATCTCATTAAAGACCTCCCATGGTTTCCCTTTCAGAATGAAGCTCTGTTTCAGCAGCGAGTCTCTCCTGTTCTCAGACTGTAGATAATTAGAGCTTAAATCTGACAGTCGGACACAGGGTGTGTTTTTATCCGCCCTCGTCTTCACACGCTTTCATGCAGCTGGTTGGTTTTATTGCTCTTTGTGAGAATAATAGGGCCACGGTGTTTTAGTTTTAGTGGCCAATAAATTTCACGTTTGACAAACTGCTGCTGAGATCTTTCCGGTCAAAGAGGAGAGGAGTCGAACTGTAAATCCCCCGAGAGCGAAGCTGGAAGATTGGCATTTCATTAAAACTCTGCAGAGAGATTTCCTCCAGGCGACATCGAGTCAGCTGTGGTGCAAAGTAACTAAGTACATTTACTCGAGTACTGTACTGTTATTTTAACACTTTAATGATCAATCATTATAAAACATATCATATATTATTCTGAAATGGACCAATCTGCACAATGACTACTTTCACTGTCGCTACTTTCACTATATTTTGATGAGAATACTTTTCTACTTTCACTTGAGGAACATTTTGAATGCAGTACTTTTAATGTAACAGAGTATTACTACACTCTGGTACTTCTACTTTTACTCAAGTACAAGATCTGAGTACTTATACTTTTACTAAAGTACAAGATCTGAGTAATTCTACTTTTACTCAAGTACAAGATCTGAGTGCTTCTACTTTTACTCAAGTACAAGATCTGAGTACTTCTACTTTTACTAAAGTACAAGATCTGAGTACTTCTACTTTTACTCAAGTACAAGATCTGAGTACTTCTGCTTTTACTCGAGTACAAGATCTGAGTACTTCTACTTTTACTCAAGAACAAGATCTGAGTCCTTGTACTTTTACTCGGGTACAAGATCTGAGTACTTCTGCTTTTACTCAAGTACAAGATCTGAGTCCTTCTACTTTTACTCGAGTACAAGATCTGAGTCCTTCTGCTTTAACTCAAGTACCATCCACACATCTGTGCAAAGAAAGGGGGATAGAAATGAAAACATTAATTAGAAATAGATTCATAATATTAATACTGCTGCAGGCTCTGATGCACTGCCCTATATTTCACCTCTCACTCGGTTTAGTTTAACATTTCAAAGTGGAAATGAATGGAAACGTTGTCTCTCATGGCGGAGTGTAAAGAAAAATGGCTTTAACAATTAAGCAGTCATCTAAAAACAGCTCATGGTGGTGAGCTTAGTTTACACTACACACACGTTTATTCTTAAAAAAGCCATTATAGTTTTAGTTTGTAAGAATATTTTGAAGACGTTTCTAAGAAAATAATGCTTGACTTTGACCTGTAAATAGGTAATCATTGAGTGTTGTATTACTGCTTTTACTGAATCAAAATATCTGAATACCAGTTGAAGGAGGTTTCATGAGTCTTTATTTATACAAAAACAAAATGATTAATGTCAGATGTTGCTTATACAGTATAGCGTACAGGCCAAAACAACACAGCGCTCGATCAGCTGACTCTCATTGAAAAGCACAACTGGATCGAGATGATTGTAAAAATGATAACAAAACGCAAAATGGAAACTGATGTGTAATTAAAAATGAAAAAGAGAAACAAATGCAACAGATGAAACCTTGTTTAAACCCAAATACTATTAATCTACTTCATTAAATGTTCCACCAGTAGTTTCACTCACCAGGAACATAAATACAGCAAGTCGTGAAATGAAAGCTATACAGGAAGTGCGTTTTTCAGAATAAGACACTGTACTAATATATATCAACAGCACTATGTGAGATAAGCTTCTACAGAAAATGTCTCCTCTAATAATCACTCCAGGAGAATACAGCCAGCATGCCCACTAAACTTCAAAATAAAATATATATCAAGCAGCAAAGCTCGACAAAATACAACATTCATACGTCGAAAATCAGCAAAAAGCGTTAAAGCCACTACATCCACTTTCACAAGAGTAATTACAGTCTGACGTCCACGATCAATATAAGGGACTGTGTTTCTATTAAGTTCATGCTAAGTTTTATTTGTTTTATCCGCTGTTGCTGCTGTTCAATACAACTGGAAAAAGATGTGTTTTTTAGCTTAAATCAAAGCCTCAAAGTTTTATTTGAATTCCAAAGGAGATCCAAAACACTTTGGGGAAATGTGTTTATAATGTATTGCAACAGACGTGGTTAATTTCACTTTTTGAAATAAGCTTTGGATAAAAGCGTCCCCTAAATGAATGGTGTAAAATGTAATGTTGAATATTTCCCTTCGGTGCAGCCATTTCTGGAGGAAACTTGTATACGATATTTAAAAACACATCAAAAGACAGATTTGAGGTTCTTTTTGAGTGTCTTTTTCATCAACAATATCGCAGGTTGATATCGGCTCGTCTTTAATGACGTTGGTACGGTGGCCCTGAAGGTCAAACACAACATGTACGAAGTTGTGTTTTATGAAATATTTTACTGTCATTTTAAAATGTACTTTGGATCCTCAGGGCCACCGTACTTTGGTGCTGTCTCGTAATGGAGAAAACGTTATCCTATGTTAACGAAATTACCATTGCATTTCGTATATTTCTTTAAAAATGTTGGGACAGATCTGACGCTCCCAACAAACACAATTATAATTTAGTTTAACTATTATTAAAGTGCTACACTATAATTTAATGTTAACTTGGTAGCCATGTTTTACCCAACTTCCTGCCCCTGAACATTTCACTCGGTTTATCCCGGGTGCAATGAACTCTGGGTAATGAAGTCCCAAACCTTTCCCATGTGCATTTTTAGCGTCTATCCAAGCGATCGCTGATGCTGCTTTCAAGCGCCTCTAAACTTCCCACTATTTTTAATACAGAAACCAGTCTGACGTTTAAATCCATTATCCGTTATTTTATCTCCTCAACGGGCGTCTCAGAGACCAGCTGAGGCCCGCAACGACCGAATTTCACCTCCCAAATGTTTGGCAGTATGTACAACATTATATGTACATCCAGATAAAAGATCAGTACACAAACTCCAGACAACATTCATCGTCCTCAATCAACCATTTCTTTACCTTCCAGGCGTCCAGTGCTAATCACTGGTTATAATCCCACAAATTTAGACTCCACAAATTAACCAAACAAACTTGAAACCTGATTTTCATCATTTGAAATAAAGATTCTTACATTCATGTCACGCTGTTTGAATCATATAATTCCACACCCTGACAATTTAATAAATAACCAGTTCGCGTTCGGATGAGTCCCGAAAAGCCCACTTCAAGAGTTTTCTTCCGTCTTTAATACATTCTTGCAGATAAGAGTGTCCATCATCGTGGATGTCGACCAATCGCAAACCTTCTCTCTAAATCCTCAACGTTTCGAGGTTCCCCGATTTGCCCGCCTCCTTTTCCTGTTCGATCTTACTTCGTGTATTCGTCCTCTGGTATCCGGGTGGCGCCTGCTTCTTCCACCGGACCTTCTCTCTTGGTTTCCATCGCAACTTCAGTATAGGCAACTGGTTTCTCCTCCTCTGGGACTTTAGCTTCGGCCTCTGCTTCTGTTTCGCCTTCGGTTTCAGCTTCGGCGCCTTCCTGCCCTTCAGCCACCGCCCTCTCCTTCTTCAGTTTGATGCGAAAGGTCTCTCTGTTCGGCGCTTTCTTGGCGATGTTGTCCTTCAGACGCTCTCCAGACTGTTTCAGGCGTTCGCCGGCCTGATGCATCTTGTCCCGGCGCTCGTGAGGCATCACCTTCTCCCCCAGGTTGTGGAACTTGGAGCCCAGGTTTCCTCTGGTTTTGCTCATGTTCTCCTTGGAGAAAGCGGCCTTCAGGGTCTCGGTGCTCTTCACCATGGATTGTTTCATGCGGGTGGCTCTGGAGGGTCGGCCTCTTCAACGCTCAGGTACTCTTCGTCCGAGGAGAGGTCGGCGGGGACGTCGTAGATGTCGGGTTCGACCTCCACTCCTTCCAGGCCGGTTCCTTTGGGAGACTTTGTGACGGCCACTGATGGGATCTCAGTCTCGCCCTGCGGAGAAGAAAGTAAACGGAATACAGTCAGGACAAAATGAATGTACAGAAACGCCGTTTCTGAAAATATCTTTTTTTTTCAGAATTCTGACTTTATTCTCAGAAATCTGACCTATTTTAATTATTTTACTCTGGTAATTTCCCCATGAATGACATTATATCTGCTTGTATAAAAGTCAGCCTGGGCAACGTTGCAAAGCAATGGTAAGAGCTGCTTTACGCATATGTTGAATTTTCTATCCTACTTTTGCACCAATACAGTACATGGCGATAAAACTAAACAAATCATACCATCAGACCCAGGTATGCAACTCCCTATCTCTCGTAGGTCAACCTGGGAGATGTTGAATAGTAATTGTCATAGTTGCTTCGTGGTAGTATTGTTTTTTTATGAGTTTTGCACAAAGACTGTATAAAGAGGTGGATGTAGTCTCCATGACGTCATCCATTGGTCTTTGCATACGTTTAAAGTACTTTTTAAGTCTCTTTGCGGTTGTTTTGACTCTGGTTGTAGTTGTGTGTGAATGTACTTGCAACTAACTTATTTGTATAAGTATTTGTAGTTAACACGTTTACATTATCTCCCTGTAGTCTTTTCATGTCTCTACAGAGACTCTTTCTGGTCATACTGAGTATTTTTCCTGGTGGATACATTTCACATGTCCCTAACACTTTCAGCCAATAGCCTTTAATTGCATCTCATGAAGGAATAATATATTTTATCTGCTGGGCTAGACATTTTTCCACGCACAGAAACAGGGAAAAGAGGATTTTAAAAAGCACTTTAAAGTTGAGTCCTGCAGGATTTTGAATCTTGGCATAGTTACCTCTGAATATCTTAATTTTCTTGCATTGGCTCTCTAGAGAGGTAATAGCACTGATGTGTTAATAAAATGTCACACTGCTCATGCCGACATTTAATTTCACAAGGACCCTAGCCCTGCACACGGAGATGAAATCAATACCCGTCTTCTCATCTGTCTCTTATGGATTACTTGCTAAGTTGCTGCAGGTCCAGATAGAGAACATGATATTCCTCAGAGAGAGTACTGCAGCCTCTGAAAACATGAGATCAAGTTTTATTCTATTTTTACAGAGGACGGGTAACTGAGACTCGTCCAGACAGGAACTCAAGATGGCCGACGACTGGTTCTGGCAGTGTGGGCGATGTTGATCTCTATCTCAACAACTAAACAAAGCTGGAGGAATGAGTCCCAAAACCCCGAAATGAGTCAGCGTTTTTGCCCTTACTGCTCTCTATCTCTAGAAGTCAATGGGTTTTTAATGCGTTGTTGGGATTGTCAAAATAATGTTCCTGTATAGTAGTTCCTCCAATAGCCTAGCCTCCTTTAGCTTAGCGGTGGTGACGTGAAGTCATGTGACCGTGCCGTAGTTCCTTTATAGCCCAACATTAGCCACTTTTAGCTCAGCGGTGGAGACGTGAAGTCATGTGACCGTGCTGTAGTTCCTTTATAGACCAACATTAGCCACCTTTAGCTTAGCGGTGGTGACGTGAAGTCATGTGACCGTGCTGTAGTTCCTTTATAGCCCAACATTAGCCTCCTTTAGCTTAGCGGTGGTGACGTGAAGTCATGTGACCGTGCTGTAGGTCTATTATAGCCCGGGATTAGCCTCCTTTAGCTTAGCGGTGGTGACGTGAAGTCATGTGACCGTGCTGTAGTTCTTTTATAGCCCAACATTAGTTTATTACTTCAGAAATCATAAAGTGGTGTTAATATGTGGAGATTATCCTGCTGAACTAATCGTGTCAGTATCATAAACGTTTGTTTGACACAGATTCATTTCTGCAATAATCCAAAATCACATGGAGAAATCCATTGGTTTTTATTGGAGGTAACTAGGGAGATGCTACAGGTGACTTTGGATGTGAAACCAATTAATCCTAATTAAACTGCGATCACCTGCAAGGATCGCAGTCATTAATCAGGGAGGGGTCTTCGACCACACTGTGACTGACAGGATAATTACACCGGCAGGGATGTGGGTCAGGACGTTTATTAATAACCTCACATGGTGGAGGAAGGAGGAGAGCAGAAAGACAGGTTGATTTAACAAACACTAACACATTCGTTATGTTCACACACACACACACACACACACACACACACACACACACACACACACACACACACACAAACACACCACACACACACACACACACACACACACACACACACACACACACACACACACACACACACACACACACACACACACAGTAAGTAATGTCTCCTGGATACAGATTGCAAATGTTTAAACTGTGTACAATTTTAAGCTACATTTTGTAAACGTCTTGGAAGTTTAGCAGTGAGGATATTTTAACCTATTTTTGGAAGAAGTATTCTGATTCTTTACCGCAGAGAAAGCACTTATAATATACTGTGAAAATACTCCACTACAAGTATAAGTTCTGCATACAAAACGGTATACTTAGGGGAAAGTATTACCAGTAAAGTTGAAGTTATAAAAGTATTGATTGTGCAGTAAAATTAAGTTCTGAAATGCTCTCTATTAGCTGCTGACCTCTGGTTTGAGTTGTGTTCAGGCCTGTGGGAACTTTAAACTGCACGGCTCATGCTTTGTCATTGCACCCAACAGAAATATCTGAAAACTAAAAGTCATTATGTTGTTATAAAATGACACCCCGTCCCCTGATGTCCAGCGTTGCGAACAACAGCGAGGGCCCAGGGTGGAAAACAGCAGACATTTATCTTTTCTCATTATAGCCACAGCGTTCATTATTCAGCCGCCAGCGTCAGCCTGCTGCTTCCTGGTTAAATGAGCAGCTGAAGCTCTATATTAGGAGAGGAACGGACGCCTCAGAATAACCGACATCAGTCACCAGGAACTCAACACGTCACTGCAGGACGGAGAGAGGCCGAGCTAAACCTGGATTGCAGGAATACAAAGAGTAACTGATGCACAAAACTATATCTATTTAAACTATATCAAGTTAATTGCACGTTTCTGCACAATACAACCGACTTAAACTGCACGGTTCTTCCACTTTCTGATATACTTCCCACCCCTCTCTGTATGTAAAGTGGTGCAGGGATGTCATATTTCTGCAGTAGACCCTGAAGGCAGCATCTCCTTTGTTCCGTCCACAAAAAGCCAATGGAATTTCTCCATTGGCCAGAAGTAAAAAGCTAATGTTGGGCTATAAAGGAACTACAGCACAGTCACATGACTTCACGCCACCACCGCTAAGCTAAAGGCGGCTAACGTTGGGCTATATAGGAACTACACCACGGTCACATGACTTCACGTCACCACCGCTAAGCTAAAGGCGGCTAACGTTGGCTATGAAGGAACTACAGCACGGTCACATGACTTCACGTCACCACCGCTAAGCTAAAGGCGGCTAACGTTGGGCTATGAAGGAACTGCAGCACGGTCACATGACTTCACGTCACCACCGCTAAGCTAAAGGCGGCTTACGTTGGGCTATATAGGAACTACAGCTCGGTCACACGATTTCACGTCACCACCGCTAAGCTAAAGGCGGCTAACGTTGGGTTATAAAGGAACTACAGCACGGTCACATGACTTCACGTCACCACCGCTAAGCTAAAGGAGGCTAACGTTGGGCTATATAGGAACTACAGCACGGTCACATGACTTCACGTCACCACCGCTAAGCTAAAGGCGGCTAACGTTGGGCTATATAGGAACTACAGCACGGTCACATGACTTCACGTCACCACCGCTAAGCTAAAGGCGGCTAATGTTGGGCTATATAGGAACTACAGCACGGTCACATGACTTCACGTCACGACCCTAAACTAAAGGCGGCTAATATTGGGCTATAAAGGAACTACAGCACGGTCACATGACTTCACGTCACCACCGCTAAGCTAAAGGTCGCTAACGTTGGGCTATAAAGGAACTACAGCTTGGTCGCATGACTTCACGTCACCAGCGCTAGGCTAAAGGCGGCTAATGTTGGGCTATAAAGGAACTACAGCACGGTCACATGACTTCACATCACCAGCGCTAGGCTAAAGGCGGCTAATGTTGGGCTATAAAGGAACTACAGCACGGTCACATGACTTCACGTCACCACCGCTAAGCTAAAGGAGGCTAATGTTGGGCTATAAAGGAACTACAGCACGGTCACATGACTTCACGTCACCACCGCTAAGCTAAAGGAGGCTAATGTTGGGCTATAAAGGAACTACAGCACGGTCACATGACTTCACGTTACCACCGCTAAGCTAAAGGTGGCTAATGTTGGGCTATAAAGGAACTACAGCACGGTCACATGACTTCACGTCACCACCGCTAAGCTAAAGGTGGCTAATGTTGGGCGTGATGACGTTTAATCTTCTAATTTAGACTCTTGTTAGCAACCACTGTTTTTAAATTCACCAGTGGGGTATTTACTGACATATTTTAATTTAAATCTCTTCAGCTTATGTTAACCACAGACCTTAATTCAGGATAACAACCCAAAACAGATTCAGAAAACCATTGACTTCCAGAATAGGGAACAGGAAGTGATAAACTGCTGACTCATTTCCTGATTTTAGGACTCATTCCTGCACCTCTTTCTTCCCCCCAGTGATAATCTGCATGTCAGACTCTGGTTTGACAGCAGAATATGTCTCTGCTCCCAGAATAGCTTCCTGTGTGAGGGATCCTCAGCAGCTGTTAGAGGCACATAGTGACCCGGTTACTGTTCTGAAGTTTAACATTAACGAGGATGTGTCTCCCTGACTACTGAATTAAATACAAATTAATAGGATCATTTGTCCTTTTTTTTGCCTGCAAAGGATGAAATCCCTGTTTTCCCTCCCTTTGTTTTCTTTCAAAACAACATCACTTTTGAACACTCGCGCTAGTATTGGCTAGCGCGACATGATAGGCTAGGGGGCGGGACATCTCTAAGCTGTTGACTAATGACAACAGAGCCGGCCAGCTAACCAATCAGAGCAGACTGGGCTCTGGTTTCAGACAGAGGGTGAAAAGAGGTGCTGCAGCACAGGCAGTATGAGAAAAATAAAGAGCTTTTTGAACATTAAAGCATGGAGACATGTCCCAGTAGAGACACTACATAGTGATATACACCTGAACATCCGCAGGAGAGGACTCTTTAAAGTAGAGACACATACTGATATACACCTGAACATCAGCAGGAGAGGACTCTTTAAAGTAGAGACACTACATACTGATATACACCTGAACATCAGCAGGAGAGGACTCTTTAAAGTAGAAACACTACATACTGATATACACCTGAACATCAGCAGGAGAGGACTCTTTAAAGTAGAGATACTACATACTGATATACACCTGAACATCAGCAGGAGAGGACTCTTTAAAGTAGAGACACTACATACTGATATACACCTGAACATCAGCAGGAGAGGACTCTTTAAAGTAGAGACACTAAATACTGATATACACCTGAACATCAGCAGGAGAGGACTCTTTAAAGTAGAGACGCTACATACTGATATACACCTGAACATCAGCAGGAGAGGACTCTTTAAAGTAGAGACACTACATACTGATATACACCTGAACATCACCAGGAGAGGACCCCCAAAGCTGTTGCTCATTGGATAAGAGTGTGTGCTCTTTAA
Source organism: Dissostichus mawsoni (assembly GCA_011823955.1). Taxonomy (NCBI): domain Eukaryota; kingdom Metazoa; phylum Chordata; class Actinopteri; order Perciformes; family Nototheniidae; genus Dissostichus; species Dissostichus mawsoni. The sequence continues at coordinate 4,640,907 of JAAKFY010000004.1, read as the reverse complement.
ATAACGAGGATGCTTTTCTATAAATTGTTTTTGGAGTCGAGGGTGTTAAACTTCCTTACATCGCCCCTCTGCCGCTGAATGCATTGAGTCAGAGTTTATTTCAGTTTGATGTCGTAGCTTGGCCCACATTTGTCCCGCCTCGAGGAGATGAACCTACTCTGATTTGTGTTCTCAACTTAATTCTGCTCCAGTTCCTCATAAAAGAAAACGTGGATTTGATAACCCAGAGAGTAGCTGCCCCACAGAAACCACTGATACGAGTTTTTAAGGTGTTTTTATTTATTTTCTCTTTGTTAAAGGCCCTAAAATGCTCTCAATCAGCTTATTACTGTTCTTACGGTTTCCTGATATAACACACAACGTTAAAACAATCATCTTTGTATTTTATTAAGAGGATTATACAGTTAGCTCATTGGCAAAATGAAAGACTATCCGATACTACTTGGGTCCTTTGGTCTTATTACATCATTGCACAATTGGATCACGCCAAATGAACAACATTTAGATATAAATACCGACTGCATTTTGGGATAATTATATTAACATAAGCTATTTGAATGAGTTTGGGGTATGTGTTGAGGTTGAGCTTTTATTTTGAGTAAGTCAACGTACTACACAAGTAAAGCGTATTTTCACAACTTAATTATTTATTTACTATTGTTTGTTTTGTGATGCGTTGCTCGGCTCACATTTTAGCTCCTTAATTCCTACGTTTTCCATAATGACGCAACTTTCTTCTCTTATCCAACTGTGTTTCCTTAACCGCAATGCATGATGGGATATAATGTCTTTACGCTATTGCATTTTTAACCACTATATGAAATATGTATAATAATTATCACTATATTCTACATTCATGCAGCACTACAAAATGGCCAACTGATTTTATTGTGAAACAGCCTTCTGAAGTGGGTGGGGCTTAATTTGGAAATGATGATGACACATGATTCCATGCACCAATCGGAATTCAGCATCATTTGAATCAGAATGGTATTGTTGCCAGGCGACATTCACAAAGTCCTGATGACTTTTTGACTGTTACATTTTTTAAAAACACGACTTTAATAGTGATTGTTGTATATTTAAATAATTTATAGTTATATTGGCAACAAAAAGAAGCCATGAAACCATATTATGAGGGGCTTCATTCAAAATGTAGTATAATTAGGCAACTACAGCTCAAAGACACTATTTTAAACCACATTGCAATAACATTACACATGTTTAAACTTCAAAACTAATATATTGTTACTTTGGAAGAATAGGACTCCTTTAAAGTCGTTTTGCACTTTGGATAAGAGTGTGTACTCTTTAAATAACGAGGATGCTTTTCTATAAATTGCTTTCGGAGTCCAGGGTGTTAAACTAACTGAAATAAACCCAAAAAGATCTTCTTTACTTATTACATAACGTACTGTGACTGACATATCAATTGATTAAATGATTGTTTTTGCATCAAAAGAACAACGTGGTACCTCCAGTCTCAGTTATAATTCCATCTTCACGATTTAAAAAAAACATGACACACAAACGTATATCTTGACATCTTTTACCACATGAATCCGCCCCTCTTCTCGTCATCTACTAACTGAAATAAACCCATAAATGCCTTTTCACTTATTAAATGACTTACTGTGACTGACATGTCAATTGATTGAATTATTTGTTTTGCATCAGAAGGACAATGACAATGCATGAAGTTGTTGAAAGAACTGGAGAACTTGGTACCTCCAGTTTGAGTTATACCTTCTGTTCCAAAAACGACGACCCACAAACGTATCTTGACATTTTTTACTTGACTCTGCTTACCTGATAGATGACGACCCTGAACTTGTTGCGTGTGAGCAGCTCGTCCTGCGTGGTTTCCACCTTCTTCACGCGGACGTTTTGCTTCTCGACGCGCATGCGGACTTCCTTGACGTTGGCGCTGACTTTGCGGGTCTTCTGCAGCAGTTTCTCCACCGTGCAGCTGGTGTCCGTGTGGTCCTTGGCCAGCTTCATCACGTCTCCCTGGATGCTCTTGATGTTGGACTCCAGGTCCATCTGACGCTCCTCCATGCGCTGCTGGCAGGACTGGACGTTGTCGATGATGCCGGCTACGCGTTCCAGAAGCGACAATATGGTCAAGGCGCTGATTGGGTTCCCGTCAGCATCTTCCACCCCGAGGATCTCCAACTTCTCCTGGACTCCCGCTGTGCGATACTTATGCTGATCCATTGCAACGTTTCGATGATAATGAAGGATTTGCCTCTTCAAATTACTTCAAAACTTGTTGCAGGTGTGTGGTTTGGCTTGGGGAATGCTTCGATGATAATGAAGGATCGGCCTCTTCGAAATTTGATTAATACTTAAAAGTGTGGTTTGGTGTAGGGAAAGGAACCAGGAGTTACCAACAGGAGACCGGAGAGTGGAAACACCCGACCACAGTGACCCAAACTCAGGTCTGGGGACAGGAGAGAGGCTAAACTCCACCTACCTCTTTTAAAAAAGGCCTCAGGATCCAAAGGGAAACCTCACACGAACCCCCAGGGCTAAAAATAAAAAATCTCTCTGTAAGGCGACACTTTGGACATTTTGGGAAGACGCAATGCATGATTGGAAACCCCCCGCCTAGAGTCCTGCGCCGCTTTGTTAAAGCCACGTGCACTGATTCATAATTTAGCGTTATTTTTGCACACATGTTCATGCTAGCAGCTGCGCGACTGTGTTCATCAACAGCAGTTTAGCAAATATTCTGCAGCCCTGCAGGGACGCATGCAAAGCGGCCACAGTTGTCTGGTGTGATGACACAGAGCTGGAATGCGTTTTGGGGGATTAAAGCATTGCAGCGCTGCCCTTTTTACTTTCCCCTGGGCAGCAGAGTCCGGACATTGGCAGGGACTGAGATCTGAAGCTCTTTATAGAGACGAGAGGAGTGTCAAAGTGATGCCGATTTAACACTCGCCGCTCTGAACAGCCACAGTCAACACATACACGTTAATAAAATGGATTCAGTGGAGGAATAATCATTGGTCTTTAGCACACAGTTGGAGAAAGTCATGAACGTACTTTGTCATATATTTAAAGCAAAAAGATATTTCTTTAACAACCTGATAGGAGGCTAAAGGGTTAGCGCCACAACCCTTTAACGAGCTATGGTCTGTTTGGTTTGTCCGAATCAGAGTGAAAATGTCCTTTTACTTTGTTTTCTAATTTGTCTTAATACCAATTATGTGCAATATGTGCAATATATATATATATGTGCCATTAATAACTGTCTAATATATACCTGGCTGCTATATCTCAGAACTGTTACAGGATGTGTATTTTGTAAATTGCGTAATTTTTCTTTTACATTTTTTTATTTGTTATCTTTAATATTTGTATGCATGCTTCTTGGGTAACATTAAGCCAGGGGTCTCAAACTCAAGGCCCGGGGGCCAAATCCGGCCCGCGACTTCATTTTATGTGGCCCCGCAAGAGCCTTCAAAGAATATAATACGTTTATTATACGGTTACATGCAACTTTACAGAAGCAGGTTGCCCATAAACTACATGTCCCACAATGCATCTCGTTTTGTGACATGTGCACTGAAGAGACTTGCAATTATTTGCCCTGGACTTCTGCTTTCAGACGTAGTAGTTTTACTAAGTTATTATCCTATCCGATAATAATCCAATTCAGAGGCAATAATGTAATATAATACATTATTTTATATATAATATTATATATTATATAGTTACAACCGGCCCTTTGAGTGCAACCTTTATGCGAATGTGGCCCGCGATTAAATTGAATTTGACCCCCCTGCATTAAGCTGTCTTTGGCTCTTTTCTTGCTGTAACAAATGTCCCCCTCTGTGGGACAAATAAAGGTATTCTGATTCAGATTTATTTTTGCTATTTTAATCCTATTGAGATGTTGACATTTATTTCTAGTCTTTTAATTGTATTGTACAATGCCATGTCTTTTTATGCTGCTGCAACACAAACATTTCCCAACTTGGGATCAATAAAGTACCTCTTATCTTATCTTATCTTATCGTATCTTTATCAGTTTCTCAGTGGACCAACTAGATCTGACACAAAACAACAACAAAAGTAACGCAGGGCTAGAAATGTAGTTTAGGAAAGTCTTGGTTATTAGTCGGTTATTTGTCCAGTTCTTTGCAGAGAGTTGTACCATGATGGGTTTTTGTACATTGTGGTAGTTTGGAGATGACTGATTGCTTTCGACTGAAGCCAACAGCTGCTCCTGTCCCTGAATACCCCCCCCCCCCCCCCCACTCTATAACTCTATATTTACTCCAGTATAGCATGCCGGAGTCCCTGCCCCTTGTAGAAATGTACAGAGGTGGGAAGTATCGGAGTACAAATACTTTGTTACTGTACTTAAGTTCATGTTTCTGGTATCAGTACTTTACTCCACTACTTGTTTTTCTGACGACTTTTAAGTTTTACTTCTTACATTTACCTGTACTTTCTACTTCTTACATTTGAACCCAAATACCTGTACTTTCTACTTCTTCCATGTTGAACCCAAATACCTGTACTTTCTACTTCTTACATGTTGAACACAAATACCTGTACTTTCTACTTCTTACATGTTGAACACAAATACCTGTACTTTCTACTTCTTACATGTTGAACCCAAATACCTGTACTTTCTACTTCTTACATGTTGAACCCAAATACCTGTACTTTCTACTTCTTCCATGTTGAACACAAATACCTGTACTTTCTACTTCT
>JAAKFY010000004.1:4623679-4626179 GCA_011823955.1 Dissostichus mawsoni | reverse complement strand
CTGGTGCCAGCTGTGTGCGTCACTCTTTAGTGTCCCCTGGTGTCCAGCTGTGTGCGTCACTCTTTAGTGTCCCCTGGTCTGCCAGCTGTGTGCGTCACTCTTTAGTGTCCCCTGGTCTCCAGCTGTGTGCGTCACTCTTTAGTGTCCCCTGGTCTCAGCTGTGTGCGTCACTCTTTAGTGTCCCCTGGTCTGCCAGCTGTGTGCGTCACTCTTTAGTGTCCCCTGGTCTCCAGCTGTGTGTCACTCTTTAGTGTCCCCTGGTCTCCCAGCTGTGTACGTCACTCTTTAGTGTCCCCTGGTCTCCCAGCTGTGTGCGTCACTCTTTAGTGTCCCCTGGTCTCCCAGCTGTGTGCGTCACTCTTTAGTGTCCCCTGGTCTCCCAGCTGTGTGCGTCACTCTTTAGTGTCCCCTGGTCTGCCAGCTGTGTGCGTCACTCTTTAGTGTCCCTGGTCTCCCAACTGTGTGCGTCACTCTTTAGTGGCCCTTGGTCTCCCAGCTGTGTGCGTCACTCTTTAGTGTCTCCCGACTGTGTGTGTCACTCTTTAGCTTCCCCTGGTCTCCCAGCTGTGTGCGTCACTCTTTAGTGTCCCCTGGTCTCCCAGCTGTGTGCGTCACTCTTTAGTGTCCCCTGGTCTCCGTTGTGTTTTGAGCTTCTTCAGCGTTTGGTTTCTGCAGCTTTTAGTAAACGCTGCTCATGTCTCCTCAAGCTGCTGAATGTTCTCTAAATGCTGCATGTGTTGTCAAGTTGCTGAAGATGTTTCTTCATGTGGAACCTTTGGGTTTTTATATCTGCATCGTTTCCGAAGCTGCAGCACGTTTCAGTTGCGTGCACAAATGGGTTAAAATAAACGTTTAAATGATGTTTTGTATAAACTAGTAGCATAATGCAACTCTAATGCTCTCATTTCTGGACTTATTTCAAACATGTTGTAGTGTCACATGATCTTTATTAACACGGTGAGTATCAGTCTATAAGTGATCAAACGGATGAGGAAAACTACATAATATATATCTGAAGTTGTATTAATGTTTTCTTACCTAGGACGTTCACTTTGAAGGGGCTGCTGTCGTCTTTCTTCCCAGCTTTCTCTTTATCAGCTGAGGAGGGAAACACATGGAGCCAGTTACAGACAGACAGACTGGGTGGGATTTCCTGCACTAAGTTAGTTTGAGTCCCCCTTAGAGGACAGGAACACACCTGTTTCTGTCTGTAAGTACACCTCTGAACGGACAAATATAACATGAGGAGTTCCTCAAGGCTCCATCCTGGGGCCTCTTGTCTTTACAATCTTAAACTGCTCAGTGTATGTCAAACAAATAAATAAAATACAATTTATATGCATACGATACACGCATTTACATTTAATGTATTTCATTTTCATTCATTTTATTTTTATTTGAATTGAACGTGATTTATTTTATTAAAAAAAACAAAAAAAAACAGTTTTATTCAATTTGTTTTATTATTTTATGAATGTATTTTATTTTATTCTTAAATCAAACAATTGTTACCGAATCAACTTCATCTCGGGGTTAAAAACCTCTAAAAAGAGACAAAAATGTTAAAGTCACATGACTTCACGACACCACCGCTAAGCTAAAGGTGGCTAATGTTGGGCTATAAAGGAACTACAGCACGGTCACATGACTTCACGTCACCACCGCTAAGCTAAAGGAGGCTAATGTTGGGCTATAGAGGAACTACAGCACGGTCACATGACTTCACGTCACCACCGCTAAGCTAAAGGAGGCTAATGTTGGGCTATAGAGGAACTACAGCACGGTCACATGACTTCACGTCACCACCGCTAAGCTAAAGGAGGCTAATGTTGGGCTATAAAGGAACTACAACACGGTCACATGACTTCACGTCCCACCGCTAAGCTAATGGAGGCTAATGTTGGGCTATAAAGGAACTACAGCACGGTCACATGACTTCACGTCACCACCTCTAAGCTAAAGGAGGCTAATGTTGGGCTATAAAGGAACTGCAGCACGGTCACATGACTTCACGTCACCACCGCTAAGCTAAAGGAGGCTAATGTTGGGCTATAAAAGAACTACAGCACGGTCACATGACTTCACGTCACCACCTCTAAGCTAAAGGAGGCTAATGTTGGGCTATAAAGGAACTACAGCATGGCACATGACTCCACGTCACCACCGCTAAGCTAAAGGTGGCTAATGTTTGGCGTGTAGACGTTTAGTCATCTCATTTAGACTCTCGTTAGGAATCTCTGTTCTTAAATCCACCAGTGGGGTATTTATTGACGTATTTTATCCATTCATCCATCCATCCATCCATCCATCCATCTTCTCCCGCTTATCCGTGGTCGGGTCGCGGGGGTAGCAGTTCCAGCAGAGAGCCCCAAACGTTCCTTTCCCTGGCCACATCAACCAGCTCTGACTGGGGGATCCCAAGGCGCTCCCAGGCCAGCGAAGAGATATAATCCCTCCACCTGGTCCTAGTCTACCCCTTGTCTCTTCCCAGCTGGACGTG
>JAAKFY010000004.1:4613679-4618679 GCA_011823955.1 Dissostichus mawsoni | reverse complement strand
TTTCACACTAGACTATAAGGGAACCTAACAAATAAGAAATATTCCTTGTGGGGGAAACTTCTGAAGCAATAGGAGTCAGGACTCAGAGACACGAGGAGAGCTGGGGCTTTGATGGAGTCAGGACTCAGAGAGACACGAGGAGAGCTGGGCTTTGATGGAGTCAGGACTCAGAGAGACACGAGGAGAGCTGGAGCTTTGATGGAGTCAGGACTCAGAGAGACACGATGAGAGCTGGAGCTTTGATGGAGTCAGGACTCAGAGACACGAGGAGAGCTGGAGCTTGATGGAGTCAGGACTCAGAGACACGAGGAGAGCTGGAGCTTTGATGGAGTCAGGACTCAGAGAGACACGAGGAGAGCTGGAGCTCTGATGGAGTCAGGACTCAGAGAGACACGAGGAGAGCTGGAGCTTTGATGGAGTCAGGACTCAGAGACACGAGGAGAGCTGGAGCTTGATGGAGTCAGGACTCAGAGACACGAGGAGAGCTGGAGCTTTGATGGAGTCAGGACTCAGAGAGACACGAGGAGAGCTGGGCTTTGATGGAGTCAGGACTCAGAGACACGAGGAGAGCTGGAGCTTTGATGGAGTCAGGACTCAGAGAGACACGAAGAGCTGGAGCTTTGATGGAGTCAGGACTCAGAGACACGAGGAGAGCTGGAGCTCTGATGGAGTCAGGACTCAGAGACACGAGGAGAGCTGGAGCTTTGATGGAGTCAGGACTCAGAGAACACGAGGAGAGCTGGGGCTTTGATGGCAAACACTGACGGTTTATTTGGAGCTTCGGCCGGAGAATTCACAAGACATGTCACGGGCCACGGTCTGACCACACGGTAGAGATGCCAAATCAATCCTCAAGACCCCTCCTGCAGCTCCAGGTTTTAACTAGTTCAGAGTGTAATGATCAACATTCTTTATCAGTGAGACTAAACAGCTGAGGACACTGAATTGTCGCTTGTCGCTTATGGCTCTGGGTCATCTACACCCCGAGAAGGATGTGTTCCAGGTGTCCCACAACAATGACTATCTCTGACCGAGAGTTGCCCGGTCACAAACTGGTAACAACAACAATATGCTAGGGCAGCCCCTCCTTATGGGAGATAGCGGCTGCTCAAGGCTGGGCATCTGCGTCAGAGGGCGAAGCAGGACATGCAGGGGAAATTATTCCCTGACAGTCCTTGCATACAACTCCCTCTAAAACTTCAAACCATCTGATGTCTCTTGTTTTTCTTTACTTTGAGTACATTGAGATTACAGTGCTTTTACTTGTATTGGAGTATTTCAGACGATAGCACTTCGGCTTTCTCCCACCTCTCTTAAACAAAGTCAAGTATAATAATGTAAATATAGGCAATAAAAGACACACACAGTGATGTATAGCTGCAGATTTACATAAAGCTCCGTCAGGAAATGCACTCTGTCTTTATAAATGTTGGCGCAGAAACGTTGAATTAAGAAATTGGACGCCGTGTTTGGAGTTTCTGGCACGCTGCGGTTGCATTAACTAATGGACCCCGGCTGCTCTGTTCACCTAAACTCCATCTTTAGCTGCTTCACAGAGTCGGGAAGGGATTGGCTTTCAGGGAACAGGAGGCAGAAAGAAGGCGCTCATATTAATGATTTCTGTCAGCGTGTTATCGACTAAATGTGAAGCGTTAGGTTTCAAACACCTCTTACTGTTCCTGGGTTTGGGGAATGCTCACTAACTGATGAGAAAATCATTTCATGTGCAAGTTAGAAGTCTTATTCATTATCCTTTAAGGAGAAGGCGGAACAAGCCGAGGGAAATGAAAGTGAAAGTAGTTATTCAACACGACAGACGTCTGTATTTGTGTTATGTAGCTAGATTTCGTCACAGATAGGCTAGTAGAAAGGACTAGGGCTGCCCTGACTAAAGATTTTCCAGTCGACTAATAGTCGTCGATTAAGGCGATTAGTCACTAATCGTCGCACGTTTATGATACATTATGATTGTAAACATATATTTTAATTCTTTTTTTCCTCCCAAATGGTTTCAGTTTCAAAGGCTGATAAAGAGCGTTATTATAACAGCATGGTGCGTTGTGCTTCACATCAAATATAACATAAAACTGTAATAATGAACCTTTTAAATAGAAAGCGCATGAGAGTCACAGCGCACGGACGCAGCGGTATAAACAGCAGGAGCTCCGGATTCTTATTGTGTGTGTGTGTGTGTGTGTGTGTGTGTGTGTGTGTGTGTGTGTGTGTGTGTGTGTGTGTGAACAAGCAGCGAGGACACACACGGAACATTTAGTTCTAGTTTCTATTATTCATATCTGAATATAACACCCAATAAAAACTACAGAGGAAACACTGAAAATATGAGCGTGGGCTAAAATCCCTCATCATGAAATTAAAGCTTTATCGTTTTCTGAGGTCAGAATGATTATATATTATAGGTCTATAAATGTTGCTACAAAGCTTGACTCTGCTGCTGTTTTCCTCCGAGTCTGAGAGAGGAACACACGTTGTGGATAATTAAGCTCCGTGCTGTTATGAAGCCGGCAGTCAGGAGGCTGTGATGGAGGAGACTTGTTGCCGTCGTAGTCTGCTCGTCACCTCGTCACCTCGTGGTCCTTTACGCTCAGAAAGATCCACACTTTAGATTCCCTGCCCGACCAAATTACCTTAATGACCAGGCTCCGCTCTGAATGAAGTCTGAGGGTTTCCACGCGTCACATGCAGCGCGGATGGAGCTTTTTTTTCTTTTTTTCGACTAATTGACTAATGAAAAATTTGTCGACAAATACTAACGTTTAGTCGACTAATTGGGGGCAGCCCTAGAAAGGACATGAGTGATGCTTCCGGACGCCTCGCCTAACTACGCCCAACTCTTCAATTACAGGAAGCATAAATCTGGGGAGAGGAAATTGCAGAAGGACAGGCGGGAGGCGAGGGCTGAACGCAGCGCCGGCTCCCCGGGGTAACGGGTAATAAGAGCGGTGCCTCCTGGGAAATTAGACGGAGCTGACCGCCACCTCCTCCTCCACACATCTCAAGAGCAGGAACATAAAGCCTGACTGCACTGCAGAGACCTCCGTATCCAGAGAGTCTGACGGCTGTCTGATGAGAAACATGCTAACCGTTAGCGATTTATGGCTGCCATGCTACATTAAAGGGGCCATATCATGCTCATTTTCAGGTTGATGTTAGTATTTGTGTCTCTACTTTAAGGAGTCCTCTCCTGCTGATGTTCAGGTGTATATCAGTATGTAGTGTCTCTACTTTAAAGAGTCCTCTCCTGCTGATGTCAGGTGTATATCAGTATGTAGTGTCTCTACTTTAAAGAGTCCTCTCCTGCTGATGTTCAGGTGTATATCAGTGTAGTGTCTCTACTTTAAAGAGTCCTCCTGCTGATGTTCAGGTGTATATCAGTGTGTAGTGTCTCTACTTTAAAGAGTCTCTCCTGCTGATGTTCAGGTGTATATCAGTATGTAGTGTCTCTACTTTAAAGAGTCCTCTCCTGCTGATGTTCAGGTGTATATCAGTATGTAGTGTCTCTACTTTAAAGAGTCTTCTCCTGCTGATGTTCAGGTGTATATCAGTATGTAGTGTCTCTACTTTAAAGAGTACTCTCCTGCTGATGTTCAGGTGTATGTCAGTATGTAGTCTCTACTTTAAAGAGTCCTCTCCTGCTGATGTTCAGGTGTATATCAGTATGTAGTGTCTCTACTTTAAAGAGTCCTCTACTGCTGATGTTCAGGTTATATCAGTATGTAGTGTCTCTACTTTAAAGAGTCCTCTCCTGCTGGTGTTCAGGTGTATATCAGTATGTAGTGTCTCTACTTTAAAGAGTCCTCTCCTGCTGATGTTCAGGTGTATATCAGTATGTAGTGTCTCTACTTTAAAGAGTCCTCTCCTGCTGATGTTCAGGTGTATATCAGTATGTAGTGTCTCTACTTTAAGGATCCTCTCCTGCTGATGTTCAGGTGTATATCAGTATGTAGTGTCTCTACTTTAAAGAGTCCTCTCCTGCTGATGTTCAGGTGTATATCAGTATGTAGTGTCTCTACTTTAAAGAGTCCTCTCCTGCTGATGTTCAGTGTATATCAGTATGTAGTGTCTCTACTTTAAAGAGTCCTCTCCTGCTGATGTTCAGGTGTATATCAGTATGTATGTCTCTACTTTAAGAGTCCTCTCCTGCTGATGTTTCAGGTGTATATCAGTATGTAGTGTCTCTACTTTAAAGAGTCCTCTCCTGCTGATGTTCAGTGTATATCAGTATGTAGTGTCTCTACTTTAAAGAGTCCTCTCCTGATGATGTTCAGGTGTATATCAGTATGTAGTGTCTCTACTTTAAAGAGTCCTCTCCTGATGATGTTCATGTGTTGGAGCGCCAGCCAATAGGAATGCTAGCCTTTAAATGGAATTTGGGAGAAATGTTTTTCGTAGTTTAGAGAAATAAATTCAAAAAGGTGAATTTTACTCAAAAACATATCTTTAAATGTCAAACGTTAATACTAAATAATTAAAAAAATAGATAAATAATGTTGAACTGGTCACTTGATGTTTTATGGAGCTATATATTTATATTGTGTGAGAATAAAATCTTTTTCATATACAGTAGGTTTTTTTTCCACTTAAAAATCTTTCCTAGAAAAGAAGACACTGGATATAAAGTTCTGAAAACCTGTAATCAAATGTAGGAAAAAGCCCAGAAAAGGTTCGTCTTAATAATCTGCATAATTTAAAGCATTTGAGGAAGTTTCCTGAGCGTAACGACTGATTGGAGTAATCCTTTAAAGTGTGAAACCACGCAGGGTGATTGTTCTGTAATGTGACCTGGATCATATGTGTGAATGAAACCGTCATGCTGCAGCGTTTACCTTCACGGCATTGTGTTTTTTTAGTTGAGGGAACATGCCGAGTGATTTTTCCTCTGAAGAGCGTCATCAGACGGATTGATTTCAGACGACGAGGACGTTAATCAACCGCGGATCCATTTTAATTAGCAGCAGAGGATGAGCGCCGCTGCAATCCTC
>JAAKFY010000004.1:4568679-4606179 GCA_011823955.1 Dissostichus mawsoni | reverse complement strand
AACTGGATCCAAAGTAAACAAAGTCTAACGTGGGTTTAATGTTGCATCAGAATCAGAATTAGAATCAGGTAGGTTGACACGTACCAGGGATTTGACTTGGTGTCGTGGTGAATACATAAAAGTAAAACAACAATTTAAAAACAGATAGAAAACTGTTTTGAGAAAACTATAATAACATAAAAGAATATAGCAGTATTTACATTGAAATAGATTTGGAACTTGCATAAAGCCTCTCTTTCACTACAATGATTCAGCGTAAGTTGGTGAGCAGATGCTGTCTAATTACCCTTCCTTCCTTCCTTCCTTCCTTCCTTCCTTCCTTCCTTCCTTCCTTCCTTCCTTCTTCCTTCCTTCCTTCCTTCCTTCCTTCTTCCTTCCTTCCTCCTCCTTCCTTCCTTCCTTCCTTCCTTCCTTCCTTCCTTCCTCCTCCTTCCTTCCTTCCTTCCTTCCTTCCTTCCTTCCTTCTCTTATTATTACTCGGTCTAATTTGTCCTCTTTTGTGTTTATTTCCTCGACAGTCAGACAGACGTTTGGCTTCATCGTATGCAGACTTCACCTGGCAGCGTGCAGATAACAGAGCGCATGTTTTATTCATGAGCGACAGGAAGTGACCGACCTCCAGGGAAACCTCTCTGAAACACCTCGGGTCACTTTGCTCTTTGGTTTGTTCCTAACGAGACAATTAAGCCTCATATCTGCAGAAACAGAGCCTCGTGTGTGATGTCACAATGTTCCCTGCTGCTAAACCTGAGCGTCTTAAGAAGGAATACTTGTTGCTACCATCAGCAAAATGACCCAGTGTTACTTTAAAGTATTGCAAAGATATGTGAAAAGCAATATTTTAGCTAACAGACATAGATGTTCTGTTGTGGAGGACGTATTTCCTTTTTTTAAACATCCATAATAATCAATCGTGACGTAAAATGCAGAACATTTTTCCAAAAAAAGAAACAGAAGATGCACTAAAAGTAGGATTTAAAAGATGTATGTGTTTTAATGCAATGAAAGCAGGGGGAAGCTTAGCACAAACACAGGAAGCAGGGGGAAACTGCTAGCATATGTAGCTTAGCACAAACACAGGAAGCAGGGGCAAACTGCTAGCATATGTAGCTTAGCACAAACACTGGAAGCAGGGGAAACTGCTAGCATATGTAGCTTAGCACAAACACTGGAAGCAGGGGGAAACTGCTAGCATATGTAGCTTAGCACAAACACTGGAAGCAGGGGCAAACTGCTAGCATATGTAGCTTAGCACAAACACTGGAAGCAGGGGGAAACTGCTAGCATATGTAGCTTAGCACAAACACTGGAAGCAGGGGCAAACTGCTAGCATATGTAGCTTAGCACAAACACTGGAAGCAGGGGGAAACTGCTAGCTTAGCACAAAGAATGGAACCAGAGGGAAACTGTTAGCATATGTAGCTTAGCACAAACACTGGAAGCAGGGGCAAACTGATAACATAGCTTGGCACAAAGAATGGAACCAGAGGAAACTGTTAGCATATGTAGCTTAGCAGAAACACTGGAAGCAGAGGGAAACTGTTAGCATATGTAGCTTAGCAGAAACACTGGAAGCAGAGGGAAACTGTTAGCATATGTAGCTTAGCAGAAACACTGGAAGCAGAGGGAAACTGTTATCATATGTAGCTTAGCACAAACACACGAAGCAGGGGAAACTGCTAGCATAGCTTATCTTAAATATAACGGTTAGCATAGCTCCATCCAAAAATAAATAAAGTCCACCTTCAACAACTCAAGAACTGTCTGTTTCTATGTTGTCTGTTTAACCGCAGCATAGCACTATCCATGTGATTAGTCGTGTTTTGCAAAGTGTTTATTGCACATGTTGGCATTGCTTTAACAATAAAAAAGCTAAATATTGTGCAGCCCTAGTCTCCGCCTCATGACAAACTAAATGGTGTTCAGATGTTTGCAGACAGAGGAGGTTTTGTTTGGGAGGACGCGATATTTAATTTAAAAAGGTAAATGCTCTTTCCTCTAGTTTTATTTACGACAACTTCCCAAAAGCCATTTAATACTTTCAGAGCTTGAAAGCGTGCGGGGAAATAAAGAGGCAACAAACCGCTGTTGATGTTCTGATTCACCGCTCTCAATATTCCTGCTGGTTAGCGTTAATGGAAAAGCTATTTGCAGATGTAAAGCACTTGAAACTGTAAATCTGGGTCTGTTTTATTAGCAGGGAGTGCTCTCTATCTCTGCTGCAGTTACACAACTCACATTATGAGCGGACACAGCAGCAGGAGAAAGCGGGGGGGTCTTTGAAAACAATTTGATTTCACACCACAGAGCGAGGATGTGAGAGCTTTCTGGCCCTGCACGAAGCAACTGACTATAAAACAAGTCACTTTGACCAATAGAATATTTCTTATTGTCATCATACAAAGCACAACGACATTTCTTTGGCAACTCTCACTGCAGTAATAACATAGACACAAAAATAAGAGTGGTTGTTAGGGAATCATTTGCTTAGGTATTCAACCTTCGACCCAGTTCAGCGTTTTCTCCTCTCACTGTCTCCTTTCCCACGGCATAGTTCTACGGCCTTGGGTTCTGCTGCTATCTCTCTTTAGGGGAGCAGCTTGGGTTCTGCTGCTATCTCTCTTAAGGAGGAGCAGCTTGGGTATTGCTGCTATCTCTCTTAAGGAGGAGCAGCTTGGGTATTGCTGCTATCTCTCTTAAGGGTGAGCAGCTTGGGTTCTGCTGCTATCTCTCTTAAGGGGAGCAGCTTGGGTATTGCTGATCTCTCTTAAGGGGGAGCAGCTTGGGTATTGCTGCAATCTCTCTTAAGGAGGAGCAGCTTGGGTAGTGCTGCTATCTCTCTTTAGGAGGAGCAGCTTGGGTTCTGCTGCTATCTCTCTTAAGGAGGAGCAGCTTGGGTATTGCTGCTATCTCTCTTAAGGGGGAGCAGCTTGGGTTCTGCTGCTATCTCTCTTAAGGAGGAGCAGCTTGGGTATTGCTGCAATCTCTCTTAAGGAGGAGCAGCTTGGGTAGTGCTGCTATCTCTCTTTAGGAGGAGCAGCTTGGGTTCTGCTGCTATCTCTCTTAAGGAGGAGCAGCTTGGGTATTGCTGCTATCTCTCTTAAGGAGGAGCAGCTTGGGTTCTGCTATCTCTCTTAAGGGTGAGCAGCTTGGGTTCTGCTGCTATCTCTCTTAAGGAGGAGCAGCTTGGGTATTGCTGCTATCTCTCTTAAGGAGGAGCAGCTTGGGTATTGCTGCTATCTCTCTTAAGGAGGAGCAGCTTGGGTTCTGCTGCTATCTCTCTTAAGGGTGAGCAGCTTGGGTTCTGCTGCTATCTCTCTTAAGGAGGAGCAGCTTGGGTATTGCTGCTATCTCTCTTAAGGGTGAGCAGCTTGGGTTCTGCTGCTATCTCTCTTAAGGAGGAGCAGCTTGGGTATTGCTGCTATCTCTCTTAAGGAGGAGCAGCTTGGGTATTGCTGCTATCTCTCTTAAGGAGGAGCAGCTTGGGTATTGCTGCTATCTCTCTTAAGGGTGAGCAGCTTGGGTTCTGCTGCTATCTCTCTTAAGGGGGAGCAGCTTGGGTATTGCTGCTATCTCTCTTAAGGGGGAGCAGCTTGGGTTCTGCTGCTATCTCTCTTAAGGAGGAGCAGCTTGGGTATTGCTGCAATCTCTCTTAAGGAGGAGCAGCTTGGGTAGTGCTGCTATCTCTCTTTAGGAGGAGCAGCTTGGGTTCTGCTGCTATCTCTCTTAAGGAGGAGCAGCTTGGGTATTGCTGCTATCTCTCTTAAGGAGGAGCAGCTTGGGTTCTGCTGCTATCTCTCTTAAGGAGGAGCAGCTTGGGTATTGCTGCTATCTCTCTTTAGGAGGAGCAGCTTGGGTATTGCTGCTATCTCTCTTAAGGAGGAGCAGCTTGGGTTCTGCTGCTATCTCTCTTAAGGGGGAGCAGCTTGGGTATTGCTGCTATCTCTCTTTAGGAGGAGCAGCTTGGGTATTGCTGCTATCTCTCTTAAGGGGAGCAGCTTGGGTATTGCTGCTATCTCTCTTTAGGAGGAGCAGCTTGGGTATTGCTGCTATCTCTCTTAAGGGGGAGCAGCTTGGGTATTGCTGCTATCTCTCTTAAGGGGGAGCAGCTTGGGTATTGCTGCTATCTCTCTTAAGGGGGAGCAGCTTGGGTATTGCTGCTATCTCTCTTTAGGAGGAGCAGCTTGGGTATTGCTGCTATCTCTCTTTAGGAGGAGCAGCTTGGGTATTGCTGCTATCTCTCTTAAGGAGGAGCAGCTTGGGTTCTGCTGCTATCTCTCTTAAGGAGGAGCAGCTTGGGTATTGCTGCTATCTCTCTTAAGGGGGAGCAGCTTGGGTATTGCTGCTATCTCTCTTAAGGAGGAGCAGCTTGGGTATTGCTGCTATCTCTCTTAAGGAGGAGCAGCTTGGGTATTGCTGCTATCTCTCTTAAGGAGGAGCAGCTTGGGTATTGCTGCTATCTCTCTTAAGGAGGAGCAGCTTGTGTTCTGCTGCTATCTCTCTTAAGGGGCAGCTTGGGTATTGCTGCTATCTCTCTTAAGGGGGAGCAGCTTGGGTTCTGCTGCTATCTCTCTTAAGGAGGAGCAGCTTGTGTTCTGCTGCTATCTCTCTTAAGGGGGAGCAGCTTGGGTATTGCTGCTATCTCTCTTTAGGAGGAGCAGCTTGGGTATTGCTGCTATCTCTCTTAAGGGGAGCAGCTTGGGTATTGCTGCTATCTCTCTTAAGGGGGAGCAGCTTGGGTATTGCTGCTATCTCTCTTAAGGGGGAGCAGCTTGGGTATTGCTGCTATCTCTCTTAAGGGGGAGCAGCTTGGGTATTGCTGCTATCTCTCTTAAGGGGGAGCAGCTTGGGTATTGCTGCTATCTCTCTTAAGGAGGAGCAGCTTGGGTTCTGCTGCTATCTCTCTTAAGGAGGAGCAGCTTGGGTATTGCTGCTATCTCTCTTAAGGGGGAGCAGCTTGGGTATTGCTGCTATCTCTCTTAAGGAGGAGCAGCTTGGGTTCTGCTGCTATCTCTCTTAAGGAGGAGCAGCTTGGGTATTGCTGCTATCTCTCTTTAGGAGGAGCAGCTTGGGTTCTGCTGCTATCTCTCTTAAGGGGGAGCAGCTTGGGTTCTGCTGCTATCTCTCTTAAGGAGCAGCTTGGGTTCTGCTGCTATCTCTCTTAAGGAGGAGCAGCTTGGGTTCTGCTGCTATCTCTCTTAAGGGGGAGCAGCTTGGGCGTATTGTTGTTGCCAGTCTATGACAGAGCACAAGCCGCCATGAGGTAGTTTACTGTTCAGGGACGTAGGTTCCCTGGCGCACATTCTTTCCTATGGACGAGAGCTCTAGTTAGATTCAGGGTCCATAATTGTTTAGTCTCGCGGATGAAGAATGTTGATTATTACACTCTGAACTAGTTAAAACCTCGAGCTGCAGAAAGAGTTCTTCAAAATTGGTTGGCAACCGCTGTGTCAACTCGTGACACACCACATGTCTTGTCAATTCTCCGGCCGTAACTCCAAATAAACCGTCAGTGTTTGCCATCAAAGCTCCAGCTCTCCATCGTGTCTCTTTGAGTCCTGACTCTCCATCGTGTCTCTTTGAGTCCTGACTCTCCATCGTGTCTCTTTGAGTCCTGACTCTCCATCGTGTGTCTTTGAGTCCTGACTCTCCATCGTGTCTCTTGAGTCCTGACTCTCCATCGTGTCTCTTTGAGTCCTGACTCTCCATCGTGTCTCTTTGAGTCCTGACTCCTCCATCGTGTCTCTGAGTCCTGACTCTCCATCGTGTCTCTGAGTCCTGACTCTCCATCGTGTCTCTGAGTCCTGACTCTCCATCGTCTCTGAGTCCTGACTCCTCCATCGTGTCTCTGAGTCCTGACTCTCCATCGTGTCTCTTTGAGTCCTGACTCTCCATCGTGTCTCTTAGTCCTGACTCTCCATCGTGTGTCTTTGAGTCCTGACTCTCCATCGTGTCTCTTGAGTCCTGACTCTCCATCGTGTCTCTTTGAGTCCTGACTCTCCATCGTGTGTCTTTGAGTCCTGACTCTCCATCGTGTCTCTTGAGTCCTGACTCTCCATCGTGTCTCTTTGAGTCCTGACTCTCCATCGTGTGTCTTTGAGTCCTGACTCTCCATCGTGTCTCTTGAGTCCTGACTCTCCATCGTGTCTCTGAGTCCTGACTCCTCCATCGTGTCTCTGAGTCCTGACTCTCCATCGTGTCTCTTTGAGTCCTGACTCTCCATCGTGTCTCTGAGTCCTACTCTCCATCGTGTCTCTTTGAGTCCTGACTCTCCATCGTGTCTCTTTGAGTCCTGACTCTCCATCGTGTCTCTTTGAGTCCTGACTCCTCCATTGCTACAGAAGTTTCCCCCCCAGTGGTAAAAGCAGAGCGATGACAGTGCAACGAGATAACATTCAATGTCAATGTGCATATTTACACTCACAGTCTAAAAACGGTGAATGCAGTGTATTAACTGTGTGTTCATAGAGGGTTTTAGTAACCAAAGGGTGCAGGTAAAATAGCCATAAATATTTCTGAATAGTAGTGGTTGCAGTCTTTGAGTCTACAGTGGTGACGGCAGAAAATCTTCAGAGAACAATAAACAGAAGACGCGCAAAGAGCAGGATTTAAAAGATGTGTTTGTGTCTTGGCGTCAACTCTTCAAAGCCAATCGAGTTTTAGAGAAAGATACACTCATTCCTGCATTTTGTTTTTGCACAATTACTGAAAGCAGAGGGAAACTGTTAGCATTAATTCACATTTGAGGTACTTTTATGCTTTTTGCACAAAGAACTAGTTGTAAAAATACGATTATTATAAAATAAATCAGCCAAAATGTAATTAAAGAACAGCAAAACAATTGTACCAAAATGAAATCGCCATCTAGAAATATGTGTTGTATTTTTTACATTTATTTTGAATAGTTTTCGCTGTCTTTTTTCCTCATTTTTGATTTTCTTTTCAATACTAAAAACATTTTGTTGTTAATCTTACTCGCTTTACCTTAAAGGTCACCTATCATGCTATTTTTAGGCAATAGCATAGGTCTCAGATATATAAAAAACATGTCTATGAAGTGTTTTGCTCAAAATACCAAACAGATCACCCATTCTAGCCATGCCTCATATCCCTCTATTTCACTTCCTGTTTCCAAAGTGCTGATTTGGGTATAAAGCTTTAAAAAGGAGGGGCTGAGCTCATGCGGGACCCAGCAGCTACTGTCTAAACTAAATACTGCCGTGATGAAACGCCATATCATGGATTATCAAGGATTCTTCTGAAACAGTATGGAGCTCAAAGGCTTTCTCTCTTGCCGGTTATACCACAAGGTGAGTTCCTTTTTATTTCCTGCTTCTTCACAACATGCTCTCCAGTACAGGTTAGCTCTGAGTGTTAGCGATGCTAATGTAAACACCGACCATATTACGTCCAAAACAGTCGGGCATTGTTTCTGATAGGAACGTTTCTGATAGGGCCGTGGGTCCACATTTCAGATATTACGTCATATCGGACGCAAATCTGGATCAGCTCCGTTGTTCCCCGTTTTTAGAGATGTGGGTACGGAGGAAAAGAGAGAGGGTTTTATTTTCTGACGCTGCGTGAGTTCCCTGACACACGGGGACACACCGGGGACACACCGGGGACACACCGGGGACACACCGGGGACACCGGGGGACACATTTATGTAGAAAACATCAAAAAGTGCATTTTGCCTGATAGGTCCTCTTTAAGTAATAGTTTTACATGTAACAGAGTATTTTTTCAGTGTGGTTTTAGTACTTTTACTGGAGTAAAGCATCGCATTGGCATCTAGAAATATTTATCAAATAAAAAATAAAAAGATTGAACAATTTAAAGTGTCTTTATTCCTAATTTTTGATATTTCTCCCACACTTTAAATACATGTTGTTGTTTAAACTTACTCACACAAACTAAAGTAACATTTATACTTTTTTTCTCAGTGTGGTTTGAGTTCTCTTAGCACTTCCTCTCCTCGCTGCAGGCTGTGAAATCTCTTCCCCTCGCTTCACCCACGCTCACCGCCGTGTAATTTCCATAATTACATCCCTGCAACTTCACACGGTGTAATTTGTCTCAATTGGATGACGGGCGATGTTTTAACGCTGCGGCTTACAGGATGTTTCTTTGAGGCTCTTTGTGCCGGGAGGAGTCGCTGAGTCTTAACGCTGTATAATCATCCCAATGTTAGGAGGGATGTTTCTGAACGTGTTTCACCATCAGACAAACACTCCTGATGAAGAATACATGCAGATTTAAGGGGTCTGTTTCCTTTAGAACTGGGAGTTTGTGTTCAACCTTTTCTGGATATTTCCGAAATAATATCCCTGTAAAAACATACTGATATACACCTGAACATCAGCAGGAGAGAACTCTTTAAAGTAGAGACACTACATACTGATATACACCTGAACATCAGCAGGAGAGAACTCTTTAAAGTAGAGACACTACATACTGATATACACCTGAACATCAGCAGGAGAGAACTCTTTAAAGTAGAGACACTACATACTGATATACACCTGAACATCAGCAGGAGAGGACTCTTTAAAGTAGAGACACTACATACTGATATACACCTGAACATCAGCAGGAGAGGACTCTTTAAAGTAGAGACACTACATACTGATATACCCTGAACATCAGCAGGAGAGAACTCTTTAAAGTAGAGACACTACATACTGATATACACCTGAACATCAGCAGGAGAGGACTCTTTAAAGTAGAGACACTACATACTGATATACACCTGAACATCAGCAGGAGAGGACTCTTTAAAGTAGAGACACTACATACTGATATACACCTGAACATCAGCAGGAGAGGACTCTTTAAAGTAGAGACACACATACTGATATACACCTGAACATCAGCAGGAGAGGACTCTTTAAAGTAGAGACACTACATACTGATATACACCTGAACATCGCAGGAGAGGACTCTTTAAAGTAGAGACACTACATACTGATATACACCTGAACATCAGCAGGAGAGGACTCTTTAAAGTAGAGACACTACATACTGATATACACCTGAACATCAGCAGGAGAGGACTCTTTAAGTAGAGACACTACATACTGATATACACCTGAACATCAGCAGGAGAGGACTCTTTAAAGTAGAGACACTACATACTGATATACACCTGAACATCAGCAGGAGAGGACTCTTTAAAGTAGAGACACTACATACTGATATACACCTGAACATCAGCAGGAGGACTCTTTAAAGTAGACACTACATATGAATCACCTGAACATCAGCAGAGAGGACTCTTTAAAGTAGACACTACATACTGATATGAATCTGAACAGGCAGGAGAGGACTCTTTAAAGTAGAGACACGATATGATATAATCTGAAATGAGCAGGAGAGGACCTTTAAAGTAGAGACACTACATACTGATTATACTGAACATCAGCAGGAGAGACTCTTTAAAGTAGAGACACTACATGCTGATAATGAGACACTACATACTGAACATGAGCTAGGAGAGGACTCTTTAAAGTAGAGACACTACATACTGATATGAATGAATCTGAGCATGGAGCATAATAGCTGGAGGAAAACCCCAATTGATCTCAAAGTTTCTGAATGCATGCCCAAAGAAAGCTTCTATATAATCTGAATAACATCAGTATCTTCTCATCATGTTATGAAATGCATGCTTTCCTCGGTGCTTCTGTTTGTTCTTCATGCAGATGACTACAGAGGGGGAAGTAATTGGATGTAAATTCATTACAGCAGCCATGAATGCAGTAAAAATGTAGATTTGATGGAATATAAATCTTCTGGATTATAGCGTGCATGTGTCCCGGTTAAACGAGGCTCTGAGCTGCAGGCTGTAAATCTGTGGTGTTTTCGGAGGTGACGTTTGGACAGATCCTCAATGTGTCCTTTGTCCTCTGATCGATTCTCACAGACTGTTTATGAGCATCAACTCCCCCAAATCTGTCCAAAACATCCCCCGTCCCCCTAATACAGGGAGACATTCAGCTGCACCATGCATCGACTAATATGGCAATTATTATTATAAGAGTCAATAGATACACATACATCACTCACACTGTAATAAAGACACTTATTTTTGGTGTATATTAAAGGGGACCTATCATGCTATATTTAAATAATATATAAGGTATATATATATATATAAGGTATATTAATACGTTTTAATTTTCAAAATACGAAACAGATCATGCATTTTAGCCATGCCTCATTTTGCCTCACTCCAGCTCTGTCTTTGCAAGGTCTGATTCAGCTGACCACGCCCCCATAAGGAAGAGGGGGGCGTGACACGGCCCCGGCACAAGCGTCGTGTTATCATGCTTGCTGTGATTACGAGTGGAGAGTCAACATGGCCCAACCTCTCATTCCCCTGATTGGTGGAGAGTTGACCAATCAGGAGGAGTGCACCTACATTACGTCAAAAAGGTGCAAATAAAAAATTCACCCGTATCAAATCCGTTGCAGCCCCGTTTTTAGAGATTTGGGTATGGAGGAAAAGAGAGAGGGTTGTGTTTTCTGACACTTTGTGAGTTCCCTGGAACACCGGGGACACATATGTATGTATAAAAGATATCACAAAGTGCATTTTGCATGATAGGTCCCCTTTAAAGTAAAGGGCGACATTTTTACTTATCTTTTTATATAAATATTGTATTTATTTATTTTTTGCACGCTTTTACTTCCTATAAACATCTGTACTTAAACTTCCTTTGTTTGTATACACTTTTTATTTAGTTTTTTATCTTTGTATTTGTATGTATTTTGAATACGGAGCAGCTGGAACAAACACAATTCCTCCCAGGATAAATAAATATTACATTCTGTTAAAAAGAGGTTTTCCTATTTTATGCCTTTTTCCTTTTTAACTCATTCCGTCTTCCTTTCTTTATTGCACCACGTTTTGTTTTCTCTCCCCCGGTAGATCCTGCCGCTTCTCAACACTCTGTGTTCAATAATATTTCACAGAGTTGTTCGAGGCCGTCTCGAAGACAAAGAGAGGTTTAGCTCTCAGACTCCTGCTGAGTTCAGCTGCTGCTCGAGGAATAAAGACCTCAGTGAAGAAGCTGCGTTTCAGAGATAGAGAGGCAGCGAGACACAAACACATGGACATCTGGTGGAGGAAGCCAATTACTGTATTTGAAAAGGAGGCCAGTGACAAATCGGAGGGACATTTGTCATGAAATGGTCTCTTTCTAAAGATATACTACAGAAAGATCAATGCTTATCTGATGTGTCTTTAAAGAGTCCCTATCTTGTTCATTTTCAGGTGTATATCAGCATGTAGTGTCTCTACTTTAAAGAGTCCTCTCCTGCTGATGTTCAACTTAATCATGCAGATCTTAAACTGTGAGCCAACATGGAGTCAGTGTTATGTTTATGCATGGGGTTTTTTGTTGTTGTGTTTCCTGTTGTTTGCTCCTTTTACCCCTCACTACTCTGTCTCTCCTTCTCTGCAGGGCTGGTGTGTGACAGGGGGCGTGGCTGGTATTCTCCTGGCTGCAGATGAGGCACACCTGTTCCCACTCACCTAATCAACCTGCTCTTTAAGAGCCTGGCCCTCACCTCACTACTCTGCTTCGTTTTTGGACCTTCCTGCAGCCAGCCAGCTCCCTGTCTTCGGTACCTGCCTTGGACTAGCTTTCTTCATTAAACACATTGAAACTTTATTTGTGTCAGTCTCTGTCTTGGGGTCCTCAGTAGTATCCAAACGCCACAGTCAGATCTATGTGTGAGGAACTTTTTCCAAACTCCTCCGGCACTGAATGGATTCTCCCAAAGAGTCTGTGATGCAAGACTAATCAGGTCCCATTGCAATTCTGGACACACACACACACACACACACACACACACACACACACACACCACACACACACCCACACACACACCACACACACACACACACACACACACACACACACACACACACACACACACACACACACACACACACACACACACCACACACACACACACACACACACACACACACACACACACACACACACACACCACACACACACACACACACACACACACACACACTTTGTACTTGATGCATTTGAATTGGTGCACAAAGAGATGCAGAGCTGAGGTAACAGAAGCCTGCAAGACGGTGCTGAGGGTTCACTTCCTGTCCCCTCATCTGGAAGTCAATGGTTTTCTGAATGTGTTTTTGGTTGAAATAAGGTCTGTGGCACAAGTTGAAGAGATTTTAATTCTACGACATAAAATACGTCAGTAAATACCCCACTGGTGGATTTAAACACCGATGTTACTAACAAGTGTCTAAATGAGACGACTAAACGCCGAACATTAGCCACCTTTAGCTTAGCGGTGGTGACGTGAAGTCATGTGAGCGTGCTGTAGTTCCTTTATAGCCCCACATTAGCCACATTTAGCTTCGCGGTGGTGACGTGAAGTCATGTGACCGTGCTGTAGTTCCTTTATAGCCCAACATTAGCCTCCTTTAGCTTAGCGGTGGGGACGTGAAGTCATGTGACCGTGCTGTAGTTCCTTTATAGCCCAACATTAGCCACCTTTAGCTTAGCGGTGGTGACGTGAAGTCATGTGACCGTGCTGTAGTTCCTCTATAGCCCAACATTAGCCACCTTTAGCTTAGCGGTGGGGACGTGAAGGTGACGGGGACACAGGGATTTTAGCCTTTGTAGACCATGTACTTACATGCACTAAAAGCTATAGAACACACTAAAGGAAAGGGAACATCTCAAAAAGCAGGAAAGGGCCTCTTTAAACCGTTGGCTTTCTGTGGAGGGAACATGATCCGCTGAGGCTTCACTGGACCAAAAGGCTGCAGAATAACGAAGAAAGCAGCAGACAAGCTTCAGACGATGATGTATGACGGCCGCAGAATAGAAAATGCAGCAGCACTAAATTATAAATCGTCTCGGGCCGTGAAAATATTGGTCCAATCAATTCCTGCCGGATAAATAAATGTATGGCTGGGCCTCGGCTGGTTGTTTGGTCATGAAGAATTCATCAGCAGCAGCACAGAAGCCGCTCTTTATCCCGAGGATAGAACCAGGAGCGACGGGACATGAAGACGAGTTTATAGCCGCAGGGAGGAGGAACTGTTCATCAGTGCGTGGAGATGTTGAGCCGGGGAAATAAAGATCATAAATGTGGTTCCTTTATCCACTCAAGTGTGTTTGTGTGCAGGATATTAACCAGACAAACCTGTGACATGGGACGGTTGTATCACAGCAACACCTGACAGTCATTGGATAATATGTGTATTTATTTGGACTTTTCCTCCGTTAAGTAGTCATAATTCTACCAGCCTGCCTTCCTGGTTTTTAGGGTTAGACAAAGACAAGACATTCATGGATTAGAAAACAGATTTAAAATGGGTTAGGTTGGGTTTTATCTGTATTCTAATGGATTCCAAAGGATTAAAACTCTTAAAATGTGCCAAATAAAGGCAGAAAGGGTGCACAATCTTATCTACAAATGATTCAAATGAATGCATTATAATATTATGGGATTTCCCATTTTAAAAAGGGGTTGCAAGGGGAGAACCCCGGAGAATTGGCGGAAATTACAGCCACGCCTGAATGAAAAGCATATTTAATAGTACAGATGCATTGTGGGTTTTAGGGTTAAAATGCTTGATTGTTTTATACTAATTTAATTTCTTATCGCTAATATTAAGGGGCTTTTTCAGTAAGGGTTCTTAATGAACTTTCATGGGTTTAATGGGGAAATTAATGGATTGATTTAAGGACTATAATTATTACAAGACATTTTTAATGGCTTTTCAATTGAGGTTTTAAAGAAGAAATGTGGACACCATGCCTGGGTCTTAATTAAAAGATATTTCTCATATCAAGTTAAAAGGGAATCCTAATTTATTATACATAAAAATGCCTTTTAATAAAACCTCAGTAAAATATCACACAGATAAAATGAAAGATGGTTTCTCTCTCCGGAGCGATGACTGGTTTTTCATTTTGTCTTATCAGTTTTCATTCAAGATAAGACTTCTCATCGTCTGTTTCTTTATATCAAAAACACAGATTCTTTAAGACTCAACACTCTTTAAAACCAATTTCCTGTGACTGACCAGTAAACACGTTATTGCAGAAAGAACCAGTACTGAACTCTCAAAGATTCTCTCTTTAAACCTCCAGAGATAAAACGTTTTTCAGTAACATGCTTGAAAGTAAAAGTCTCTATATTTGAAAACAAGCTTTTCTCCGGACGCTCCACTATCTGTCCTGACAGCAGCTGAAATAATCCTGCTTCTCCACGGTGCGTTTGGAAGGTCAAATCAATCAGAAATCACTGCTCTGCTCCTCAGAAGTCTAGCGTTGGAGGAGTAAATGCTATCAGAGAAAAATAACCGGCGGCCAAAAGAGAGGATCCCCACATTTGAAGAAGACCACCTAATGTGAAGAGGCTGCTTTCTGCAGTAAACACAGCTGAAACGTCCTGCGGGCAGTAAACACATCGTCCTCCTCACATCCAATTCTCTCATGTGTCTCTAAAAGGAACCCATCACTGTGTTGTGACAATCATTCCTCATGACATATTTAGCACAGTCACACTTTAAGGGATCAAAATCACCGCACCAGAAATATTGTCCGTGCATTCTGTCAAAAACGGCCTACATTACCCACAATTAGGGATGTCCCGATCACCTTTTTTTGCTCCCGATCCGATTCCGATCATTTGATTTTGACAATCTGCCGATACCGATTTTTCCCGATCCGATCTTTATGCAATGCATTAAGAGAAAAAAAGGAAAAAAGCATTCAAGTTGTCCTTAAGGTTATTTTTTTATTTAAATGACAGTACCCAACTACCCATTCTATCCAACATGGATATAGCTTCTTTTTTTCACAGCAGCATTGGTCGTGTTGAACGTAGCTCTGTTCTTTCCACCACGCGGAACCTCCACCTTGCAAACATTGCATCTGGCTGTTACACTGCCTTCGCTTTCAATTTTATAATACTTCCAAACTCCTGACATTTTCTCTGTCCCGTCTCCCGAGTCACCAGCTGAACGTAGCCTCTCGTTAGCTTACTGCTACTATTAGACACTGCGCCCTGCCCACTCTGTTGCCAGATTTGAGAGAAATAAGCAACCAGGTCTATGAAAACAAGCCCAAAAGAAGCAACACATACATGATGTTGTGTAATTTTAAACCAAAACTAAGGCCTCAGGATGACTTTAAGACGTGAACATGGTCATTTTTGTTTTGTAACATTAAATAAAATAATAAAAATATTTTATTAAAATAAAATAAATAAATAAAAAATTCCCGATCCCCGATCTTTTTCTCCCGATTCCGATCTTTTGAAAATCACGTGATCGGCTCCGATCCCCGATCACGTGATCGGGACATCTCTACCCACAATGCAATGGGTTTCAAGAGCTTTTTGTGTCCAAGTGTTGAATTAACGTCTCTCTTTTAGCCCTTTTCTCGGTCTCCTCCAGCTCCTTAAAGGGGACCTATCATGCTATGTTTAAATAATATATAAGGTATATATATATATAAGGTATATTAATACGTTTTAATTTTCAAAATACGAAACAGATCATGCATTTTAGCCATGCCTCATTTTGCCTCACTCCAGCTCTGTCTTTGCAAGGTCTCATTCAGCTGACCACGCCCCCATGCGGAAGAGGGGGGCGTGACACGGCCCCGGCACGAGCGTCATGTTATCATGCTTGCTGTGATTACGAGTGGAGAGTCAACATGGCCCAACCTCTCATTCCCCTGATTGGTGGAGAGTTGACCAATCAGGCGGAGTGCACTACATTACGTCAAAAAGGTGCAAATAAAAAATCCACCCGTATCAAATCCGTTGCAGCCCCGTTTTTAGAGATTTGGTATGGAGGAAAAGAGAGAGGGTTGTGTTTTCTGACACTTTGTGAGTTCCCTGGAACACCGGGGACACATATGTATGTATAAAAGACATCACAAAGTGCATTTTGCATGATAGGTCCCCTTTAAGGGAAATATCTGTCTCCTAATCCGTTAAATGATCATCAAGAGACGCTAAAAGTCACCCACTTGTTCACAGGTCATTCATAAACTACTATAAAATAAAACACCACAAAAAAAGCACCATATGAGACCGTTTGATAAATGAGCGCACTGAGCCACAGCTTCCTCAGTGTTTCCCCTACCATTGTCTTGGAGGGGCGCTGCGCCCTGCCAACGGAGCCCCGCGCCCCCCCGAAATTCAAGGTGTTTAAAAAAAAAAAAAAAACTATAATTTTTTTTTTTTTATATATTTTTTTATATATAGCACCAAATTGCAACTAATCTATATCTACTGTCACTTTTCACATTGAACATGTGCTCTTTTATTAAATAAACTAAACGCTTTCATTTTATGTTGTGAGTTTAGTGTTTTTGACCCTAAGAAACACTGATGCATTAATCAATAACAATAATCCACAGCTCCTCTCTCTGCTCCAGAGGATTTAAAAATATATATATCCCAATGCCCCCCCCCCCCCCCCCCGCTCAGGCAGCACCCCCCCAAAGCAGTAAACCTAGGGAAACACTGTGCCTTATATATAACGATAAGAAATCTATATTCTTAATAGCGCTATATCAAAGTTTTGACTGTTGTTCACTGTAAAAGCTTTAAGGGACGTGTTAATGTTCCCATATTAGGATTATAATAAAGCCCACAGAATGAGCTTCCTCTCCATCTGTGTCAGCGCTCCTTTCTGCACATGTCTACACACAACAACACAACAACAACACAACAGAAACTCCACTGAAGCCATGTAAACATCAGCAGGACTTCCTGTTTATTTAGATTTCCTCAGAGACGTTCCACGGGATCCGCTGAGAGTTCAGACGCTCCGGGAGATGAGACTGAGAACAGGGAACAGATCGGAGCTTCTTCTACTGGAGACCTCAGCGGGAATACCTCGAAGCCAGGAGGGAAACACGTTTTTGGTTTGGTGACTGAAACTAAATCTGATGTATGAACTATATCTAGGTTCAGAGGAGAGATTATTTACAGATGAACGTTCATATTTGACCTTAAAAATCTCAAGAACTGTGATGTTTCTTAAAGAAGCGTGATCTATGGGCAGCATCTGGAAACACTTGTCGAGGCAACATGGGGTCTGAGCCACGATTAACGTCCCTGCTGCGACACACATGATATTATTGTTTTTGCAGAAAGCAGAAAGAACATGTTGTTGTTATCATCTGTTTGTTTCTGCGGGAATAAAACGCTTATTAAACACCGGTCCAGCCTGCAGTATGACACGTATTTTTGACAGATTGAACACAAAATGTATTCGTTTTCTATTGTTTTTTAGTTTCTTAAGCAATTACTGTTTTCAATATCAATCCCTATAACAATATTCTTGATATAGAGACACTCAATACTCCACTTTCTAATGTGTAAAACTGCTTTTCAAGACAAAATATGTAGAATAGAATATCAGAATTCAGACTACTGTTGTGCTTTTTATATCCGAGACATTAAATCCACATTAATGATGATAACGTTTATTCGGTAGATTTAGAATATCATAATGTGTATTTCTCCATGAAGCCTCCAGAGAGAAAGGAAGCTGAGGAGGCATTCAACTGTAAATAAAATATATAAACCTTTCACAAAACACAATTTTCTACATGCAAAGGCAATTTGATGCATTCAAATCAACATTAAGGCTAGTCATTTCGGCAGTTTATGAGTTGCTCCACACTGAGGTCCAAAACATATTTATTGATGGTCCTGCAGCTCTGCAGATTCATCTTTACATTAATGGATAATCAAACAGCTGCAGGGTGTGAAGTGAAGGAGGCAGAAGAGGAGCTGGAGCGATGTTTCAGCACAGAAACGTTTGGTTTCAGCTTAAAAAGTCCCGATCACAACGACTCCAAACCACAGCCTCAGAAACACAGACAATTATTCTCATATCCGAAAGACAGAGCTCTGAACGCCACAGAACAACACCCGGAGAACATGTGGAGAGCACAGCTGAATATAATGAGAGATTCACTCATTATTTGATCTTTTCTCAGCGTTTTAGCCACATGACAGCTGGAAAGAACCGCACTTGGATACCACGATAAAACACAAAAACTAAATAATAAATCCCATGTAACTCTCTTTTTAAACTGTTTGCACACTGGTTTTGTAAAAAAGTTAATCTGGGTCATAGTCCCCTCTCTGATATGTCGTTTATATTGCTGTGAACATTTAAAAAAAAACTGGATTTATTTAAGTTTCTCAACAAAAACTAAATTGAACACATCGTGTAGCTTTCTCCTTACACAGAATAGAGCTTGCGTTCAACCCAACTCCACTGACCGCTATCAGCTAACTGACATCTAAAGCTACCAGCTGAAGGTCCTGACACACCAAGCCGATTTTCGGCGTCGACGACGTCGATGAGCGTCGTGTCGCCCTACTCAGATTGGTGTGTCTTGGTGTGTACTGCACCGTCGTGTCTTTTCGGCCGCGCCGACACCTTCCGCCGCCGATTCGACATGTTGAATCGGGAGGCCGTCGGCTAAAGAAATCACTCTGATTGGCTGTTCAGCTTAGCGAATCAGTGCATGAGAAGCGAAACGGAAGTGAGGGACCCAAACAAACGATTAAGAAGGCAAATCTGAGATTTCTTTAACTCCATCTCTCGACACAGGTTCGGGAAAGCCCCGTGAGCTTCTCGCTGTAGAGTGAAAATGGAACGCACACGCTATTTGTTGTTTGTTTATATCACGCAGTCTATTCTTCTTCTCTCGGTTATCACGCAGTCTGTCTTCCGGTTGTTGCCTATTTTGAAGGACGAATACACACTACCGCCGCCTGCTGGTAAGGAGAGTTATTGCCACTCACGCATGCGCAGTTCGTACGTGCTACTTGGCCGTCGGCTGAAGTCTTTGCGGTGTGTTCCGGTGCGACACATGACCAAGACGCAGAGACGCGAGGCGACGTTCCGTAAAAAGCTAACAGCTAACAACAAGAATATAAAAGCTAACAGCTAACAACTAGAATCAAACAGCTAACAACGTACAGCTTTCCTCAATGTTTCAACACATTTGTTGTTTAAATCGAGCATTATGAGGAAAACGGGCCAAAAGTAAATCGCACTGCTTCTCAACACATTTATCAACCATATTATTTTAATGTTTTTCAGGCCAAGGACCCCTTAGCTTAAAAAACTATATAGCAGGGATCCCTTACTCACCAAATGTGTATTACAATTGCACATGTTGGCCTTAACTAGCCATGTAGGGCTATAAAAACAGGAATTTAGTAAGTTCAAAAGGACACCCTGTTATTCCACTTCATGTTGCAAATAGTCGTAGAAGAGCTAAATCTGCTAGCAGCTAGGCTAATGTGTGCAGTGTAAAATGCTATAGGTTTAAGCTAACAGTGGTAACTTGCAGAAGCTGACCAACAGGTTTGTTGACACTAATATCCCGTAAGTTAGCTGTGTTTCTGCTTCCATCCAAGGGGCTTTTTCCCCATATTTGAATTGTCCAGCTAAACTAACAGAGAAGGATGTCAGCGAGTAAACAAACTGTAAATCGTCCTCTCAGGAATTCATAGCTGACGTCAGAAATGCTGTTTTACAGGATCATAATACGGGTGAATAATGGTGTGCTATGAATGCTTTATGCTCCTCCAGGGCCTTGTGTTCCCTCCAGACCCTGAGCGCAGCAACTACAGTCCTTTCTTTATGTTATCTGAGCATCAGTTTTGAAAGAAGAGCAGAGAAATATCTGGTTTCTCTGGTATCTATCTGTTATGTGTTCGAATTACACTCTCTGTGCCAAGGTAAATCAATATATGTATCATTGTTCAGAACAGCCTATGGTTCAGATCCTTAGTAAAGAAGAAAGGCTATAGTCCATTGCAAGTAATACAATACAGTTTGAGTTTTATCAGCTAAATGTACTCAAAGTATCAAAAAAAAGTACTCGGTATGCAGAGCGGCTCTTTTCACAGTATTATATTATCATAACATATTATATAACTGTTTTTTATCTCTAACAAATGCATGTAAGGGCATTTTAATGTTGTAGCTTTACACAAAACACTGGGGATATTAGTAGTACAGTGCTGCATCATATCAGATATCATGTGTTTATATAAAAAAGGAACTTGTAAGTATGAATGTACAAAGTATGAGATTTGAAATATATACCCATAGCGATGTCACTTTGTTCCTGAACTTTGAGATGTAAGCCTCTGCAGACCATTTACATGCACAGAAACCTATAGAAGACACTACAGGAGAGGGAAGACCACACAAAGTACAACAAGGCCTCTTAATTCTGTCAAAGTAATACTTGAGTATGGTAGTTAAGTACATGTGTCAGGGAATCATTCTGCATACATGTTTACCTTTCGCCCTCTGACGCAGATGCTCAGCCTTGAGCAGCCGCTATCTCCCTTAAGGAGGGGCTGCCCAAGCAAGTTGTTGTTGTTGCCAGTTTGTGACCGGGCAGCTCTCGGTCAGAGATAGTCATTGTTGTGGGACACCTGGAACACATCCTTCTCGGGGTGTAGATGACCCCGAGCCATAAGCGACAACAAATGTGATTCAGTGTCCTCAGCTGTTTAGTCTATCTAATGAAGAATGTTGATCATTACACTCTGAACTAGTTAAAGGGCCCATGACTCATGGCCATTTCTACTGATCATGATTCCATGGTTGAGGTCTACTAGAATAGATTTAAATTGTGCAATTTTCCAAACTCACATTGGTTTCTCATACAGCGTCTCTGTATAGTATGTGTATTCACGCTCCTGCCCCCCCCCCCCCCCCCCCTCCCTGTGAGCCCAGTGTGCGGACAGGCTTCCAGGTCGGCGATGCGGCGGACAAGCGAAACTCATCCTGAGCACACAAACACTCACAGCCGAAGTAAAAACAATAAGTGTGGCTTGATATTGAGGAAGAAAAAGGTTTCTAACGCTGTGAGAATGGGTCTGCGGAGAGCATTTCTCCGCCATCCCAACTCGTCTATTACCAGCATTCAGGGAGCTCTATGCAAGTCAATGGGGACTCCCTGTTAGTTAGCCCAGGGATCCTGGTGTGTGAGGTGCTCCGCGGATTGGTCCATTTGGGCCAATCCGGTCATTTGTTGTTGATTTGGGTGTTCACACGTCACTGAACCCAGGAAGCAAACAATGGAAAAAGAGAAATGTCCAACGAGGTGTTCTGGGGCAGCAGAGACAGGTCTTTCTGTGTTAGAGTTTTACTCGCTACAGGGTGCACTTTGAGGGTCTGTGACTCTGCAGACCGTTCACATGCAGAAAAAGCTTCATAACACACAAGGGGACGGGTAAGAACCAGAAAAGCATGACATGGGCCCTTTAAAACCTAGAACTACAGGAGGGGTCTTGAGGATTGATTTGGCATCTCTACCGTGTGGTCAGACCGTGGCATGTCTTGTGAATTCTCCGGCCGAAGCTCCAAATAAACCGTCAGTGTTTGCCATCAAAGCTCCAGCTCTCCTCGTGTCTCTCTGAGTCCTGACTCCAATTGCTTCAGAAGTTTCCCCCAAATGTATATATACTTTTGGTATTTTTATTTTTGTTTAGTGACCTTTTCTTCAGAGTATTCGCAGCGGTCAGGAGGAGAGAGTGTGTGTGAGTTTCTGAACACACTGTTCATTTGTTCATTAATAACAGATGAGGCAGTGACAGCTAACACTCGTTTACATGGCTGCTGTTTTTCACTCTTTAATATTTAATAAACGCTAAAGAGGGAGAACAGGGTAATGAATTTATGAATGTTATTATAAGATGAATGCAGGATGCAAATACTGTCAGAATATTAAACTCAGTCTATTTACACAGAGATATATGATTGGGAATATGAAGACATGCAGTTCACATGGGTTTTAAACATGTATTGTCCTTATATCTGACTATGTGAAGTGAATTAAGAATCGCAACATGCATAAATGAATGCATGTATTCTTTAGATTATCTCAGCTAACATGATATTAACATTGTTTAATTATTTCTAATGTTTATGTATATTTCCATTCTCCCTCAGAAACGAGAACAAGCAGCTGGTAAATCCTGCGTTTAAATGCACTTAACTCAATTTATTTGTAACCGTTATTCAGTATATTTACACAGAGGGCACTCATATGATTTTAAGATTATGAGGAATATAAGCGCAGTTCACATTTTATTTTTCAAAAAATGTACGTAGTGTTTTTAAAAAGGAAACAACATATATTTGACTTTTATTTGAATATATTTACTCCAGGAGAAATCACAACATGCATCAATTAATTAATGTAACATCAAAAGGCGTGTGGCGCAGTGGGCTAGTGCGTTGGTGTTGGGATCAGGGGAGCACAGGTTCAAACCCCTCTGCAGCCCCTCTGTAAGTCGCTTTGGATAAAAGCGTCTAACAAGTAACATGTAATGTAATAAAAAATGGCAATTATTTTTAACAGTAATTTACTTTAATTAACATCAACAAATACATTAAAACGTATCTCCAAAGGACATTAACATATATTGTTGACATATTTTGTCTCAAGATTTGACCATTTGTACTCCTGTCTATATATTATTATTCTCTTTCAAAGCATCTTTGAGTTTTTAGAAAAGCGCTATACAAGTCTCATATATTATTATTATATTTTTTACACTTAAACTTGACTATTTTTACTCGGGAAAAACATTGTTGTGCACTTACTGTCCTCACATCGGACTCATTGTTACTCACAGGAAAACAACACATGGATAAACATGTATTTATCCTCTTAAATCTGACTCTGTTCACTCCATGAATCCCCATGCTTCAATAAATAACTGTATCTTCAAAGGCAACTCTATATATATCTTTATACTTCAATGTGGCTATCTTTACTCCCAACATGCAGACAGTTAAAGAACAATTATCATCAAAAGGAAACTATGTTTTACACTTTTTGTCCTTAAATTAGACGATTTTGACTCCAAAGAAACCACAAAACACGTATCACCCTTAAGTCTGACTCTGTTTACTCCATGAATCCCAACATGCTTGAATAAATAATAAATAAATGTATCATCAAAAGGCAACTCTATATATGTTTTGTCCCAATATGCATACATTTAAAGAACAATTATCATCCAAGGGAAACTATTTTTCACACTTTTTGACCTAGAATTTGACTATTTTGGCTCCAAATACCAATACCTCATCCTTAAGTCTGACTCAGGTTACTCCATGAATCCCAACATGCACCAATGAATGCATGTTTCATCACCCCAGTACTGATCCAAAGATTCAAAGGTTGTATTGTCATATGCTCATGAGCTATGTGTGGAAATGGCAATGAAATTCTTCTGACCTGCCAACAATGCAACATGTAAAATAAAATACAAATATAGTGCAAGAATGCATGTATGCTGTATGTATTTGGTGTGTGTGGTGCACAGCTCATACCTGTGCAGTCCTTCCCTTTGCCTTTGCACTCCCCGCTGTGGGGATAGTACGACGCGCGCGCGGCAGGCAGGTGGAGCGGCAGCAGCAGCACGAGGGCGGGCAGGAGGAACCGCAGAGACCCCCTTGTGCTCCTCCCAGGGCTCGAAAACATGATGCGGATCCCGGGCTGCAGGTGGAGGAAAGTAATCCCTGTTTGAAACCGAGGAGAAGATGGAGGAATGTGCGCAGGAGCTCAGATTCCGCTCCGGTTCGTGCAGAAAGGAAGCAGCAGAATCCCCTCCATCCGTCCGTGCGTCCTTCCGCCGCAGCTCCGCGTGTGTCTCCTCACGTGATTTATATTTATGCACCACGAGCCTCCAGTCCACGTCCCTAAATCCCCCCCCGCCGGTCAGGGTGGTGACCATAAGTCGCGGTGTTTGTGTCGGCGGTGGAGCGGCAGAGGAGCGGCGGGAGCGGCAGAGGACGCGGTGAAGGAGCAGCAGCTGCAGACACCACAACAAAGAGATCCGGACTGAGAGAGGGGGAAGACAGGAGGGTCACGTGACAGGAGGGATGCAACACTCCCCTCCACCTCCACGCCCCTTACGCACGCGCATGCACGCACACCTTAAACACACAGAAATGATTGCAGTGTGTTTAACCTATAAGGAAGAGGAAGAAGAATATTTTTTTTTCATTCTGACTTTTTTCTTAGATTTCTGATAATATATTTTTATAATATATAATAATATATTCTTTTTTTCTCTGACAACATTTTTGAGATTGCAGGAAAAAAATAATCTAAAAATTGTTGTTTTGAGAATTAAAATAAATAATCTAAATTTGTTCTCAATGTTTTCTTCTTAATACAAAATAAGTATTTTTCTTTCACATATTTTTGGGAAATCTCAGAATCCCGACATACATTTCTGAATTGTATATCATAATGTTCTCTTACTCTTGGTAACGTGGCCCTCGTCCTCTTCTGTATCAACTCAAATACAACACGTCTGTTGGGGAAGCTTCGGAAGCCATTTCATGTTTCTGCTAAATAATTATTATCTCTTTCACGGACATTTTCCAAATTAAACTGGCATTTAATAAGAATGTGTTATGTCACTTAAACTACTATCTGTTGCAGCTAAAACCAGACTGCACTTCCTCTATAATTTCAGTATAATATATCCTTTAATAATATACAAATTGTTGTTTTTTATATTTGTATATTTTCTTTTCTTTTACATTTTAATTTCTCTTAAAGCCAGTGCTTGTCCACACATTTTTTAATAATTGTTCTTTCTTGAATATGCCTTAAAGACAATTCTTACTTAGTAATGAACCTGATTCTGGTTCTGATTAACGAAAGCCAACCTTTTATCTTGGACACATTCAGTATCACTGCAGAACAGATATGAATACTTCCCCCTTTACCACAGAATCAGCTCTTTATCACAGGGAATAAAAGAACCTCGGCAGCATGATTACACAGCAGGAAACACATATCCAGTGATGAGAGGAGCAGAAGAAGAAGAAGTGAAATGTAGGACAAGAAACCCAACGTCATACGTGATGAAGTTAAAGGAATGTGCTGGTGTTGGGGTGATGGAAGAGCAGCTATAACAACATTAGCCACCTTTAGCTTAGCGGTGGTGACATGAAGTCATGTGACCGTGCTGTAGTTCCTTTATAGCCCAACATTAGCCTCCTTTAGCTTAGCGGTGGTGACGTGAAGTCATGTGACCGTGCTGTAGTTCCTTTATAGCCCAACATTAGCCACCTTTAGCTTAGCGGTGGTGACGTGAAGTCATGTGACCGTGCTGTAGTTCCTTTATAGCCCAACATTAGCCACCTTTAGCTTAGCGTGGTGACGTGAAGTCATGTGACCGTGCTGTAGTTCCTTTATAGCCCAACATTAGCCTCCTTTAGCTTAGCGGTGGTGACGTGAAGTCATGTGACCGTGCTGTAGTTCCTTTATAGCCCAACATTAGCCTCCTTTAGCTTAGCGGTGGTGACGTGAAGTCATGTGACCGTGCTGTAGTTCCTTTATAGCCCAACATTAGCCGCCTTTAGCTTAGCGGTGGTGACGTGAAGTCCTGTGACCGTGCTGTAGTTCCTTTATAGCCCAACATTAGCTTTTTACTTCAGTAATCATAAAGTGGTGTTAACATGTG
Source organism: Dissostichus mawsoni (assembly GCA_011823955.1). NCBI lineage: Eukaryota > Metazoa > Chordata > Actinopteri > Perciformes > Nototheniidae > Dissostichus > Dissostichus mawsoni. Next base: position 4,580,613 of record JAAKFY010000004.1, on the reverse strand, counting down.
GAGATTATCCTGCTGAACTAAATGTGTAAGTATCTAAACCTTAGTTTGACACAGAGACTATTTTATAATCCAAAAGCCAATGGAGAAATCCCATTGGCTTTTTGTTGAGGGAGCCCTTTGCAATGCTTACTTCCCTGTCAGCCTACAAAAGTACGTTATCACTGCACTACTCTATACAGACTACTGTTAAAAGCAAGCATAGCTAAAATGTTGGGTTAGTTGGGTTTGTTTAGGATTACGAAAAACACTTTAAAAATTGGAGCGGATCCGAAATGATGAGGCGCATACACGACTAACGTTTCACTTTCATTCAAATTACAACATTTGGCTGCATTGATATGGTGTCACAATAGCTTTGAAGACATTAGACGGTGGACAGAGGGAGTTTGACACAGAGATTATTTCTGAACAATCCAAAATCACATGGAGAATCCCATTGGCTTTTTGTTGACGGAGTCCTTTGTGATGCTTCCTTCCAGGTCAGCACTATTCTATAAGACATTACATTACATGTCACTTGTTAGACGCTTTTATCCAAAGCGACTTACATACTCAATACTGTGGACAATCCCACAGGAGCACTTTGGGGTGAAGTGTCTCAGGGACACAACGACATGCTGACTGCAGTGGGGTTTGAACCTGTGCTCCCCTGATCCCAACACCAACACACAACCCACTGCGCCACACGCCCCCTTTGTGATGGTTACTTCCGGGTCAGCACTACTCTATAAGACTACACACAAAATAAACTACTGTGAAAAGCAATCATAGCAAAAATGTTGGGTTTGTTTTGGATTACGGGAAAACTACAGGTCCGATTCTCATGAAAATTGGTGGAAGAATGAAACATTGGCCAAAGAAAACACTTTAAATATTGGAGCGGATCCGAATTTATGAGGCGCATACACGACTGACGTTTCACTTTCATTAACCACACAACATTTTGCTGCATTGTTGGTGTCACAATAGCTTTGATCTCCCCTCCTGAATCAAGACATTAAATGGTGGACAGAGGGAGGACTTTGAGACCCACAGACTCTCAGATGAAATGGCTTGGTAAGGTTTGTGTGGTGATTAGTGAAGGGTTCAATTCCCCCCCCCCCCCCCCCCCCCCCCGCCTCTCTCGGATTAAACCCTAACCCTGTTGTGCTACAGATGGCGGAGGAAATTAAAAATCTGCACGCCACCATCACAACCAAAGGGTGGAGGTTTCTAATCGTGATTTAATTCACTTGCACGGGTTAATACTCCAGTTATTCCGTATTAAAGTCACATTGTGAAGCAGATCTTAAAAGCATCGCTTATTCCTGATCTCATTTCTGCTCAGAAGCCAATTAGAGGTATCCATCAGGGAACCTAATCTCATTGGTATCTCTGATTTGCCATCCAACAACAATTATTGGTCTCAGGAAGCTTTCCTTTTAAAGAATTTGGGGTTTCACTATAGGCTATTAACATATTTAACTCAGTAAACCATTTAACCAGTGAACCAGTTATTGTGATAAATACTGTAACGGGGAAAAACAATTACATATACTGTGATTTACTCTTAGCAGGAAGAGATGAAGACTTGTTCATTTGCACGATTGGTCCTTCCGTTATTTTTTATGAAAGTCACATTTTAAAGCACGCAGGGATATAACATTATATATAAGGGAATATGAATGATTGGCTGCTTCGCCCACGAAGCAGGGAGGGATCTCAAGAAAGACATTCCTCTTACTGTTGAACGGTAAATACGTCAGTTATTTTGTAATAAAGTCACATTTTGAAGCAGAGATTAAAAGCATTTCTTTCTCAGGTCATTATATTAAAGTAGTCTCTCTCACTGAGAGGACAGACTGTCAGTGTCTGTCGTCTCTCACTGAGAGGACAGACTGTCAGTGTCTGTCGTCTCTCACTGAGAGGACAGACTGTCAGTGTCTGCGAAGCCAATTAGAGATAACCATCAGGAGACTTAATTGAATTGGTGTCTCTGATTTACCATTCCTCTCTTTCCATTTAGCCAGCTGTGTGCGTCACTCTTTAGTGTCCCCTGGTCTCCAGCTGTGTGCGTCACTCTTTAGTGTCCCCTGGTCTCCCAGCTGTGTGCGTCACTATTTAGTGTCCCCTGGTCTCCAGCTGTGTGCGTCACTCTTTAGTGTCCCCTGGTCTCCCAGCTGTGTGCGTCACTCTTTAGTGTCCCCTGGTCTCCCAGCTGTGTGCGTCACTCTTTAGTGTCCCCTGGTCTCCCAGCTGTGTGCGTCACTCTTTAGTGTCCCCTGGTCTCCCAGCTGTGTGCGTCACTCTTTAGTGTCCCCTGGTCTCCTAGCTGTGTGCGTCACTCTTTAGTGTCCCCTGGTCTCCAGCTGTGTGCGTCACTCTTTAGTGTCCCCTGGTCTCCCAGCTGTGTGCGTCACTCTTTAGTGTCCCCTGGTCTCCCAGCTGTGTGCGTCACTCTTTAGTGTCCCCTGGTCTCCCAGCTGTGTGCGTCACTCTTTAGTGTCCCCTGGTCTCCTAGCTGTGTGCGTCACTCTTTAGTGTCCCCTGGTCTCCCAGCTGTGTGCGTCACTCTTTAGTGTCCCTGGTCTAGCAGCTGTGTGCGTCACTCTTTAGTGTCCCCTGGTCTCCCAGCTGTGTGCGTCACTCTTTAGTCTCCCCTGGTCTCCAGCTGTGTGCGTCACTCTTTAGTGTCCCTGGTCTCCCAGCTGTGTGCGTCACTCTTTAGTGTCCCCTGGTCTCCCAGCTGTGTGCGTCACTCTTTAGTGTCCCCTGGTCTCCCAGCTGTGTGCGTCACTCTTTAGTCTCCCCTGGTCTCTCAGCTGTGTGCGTCACTCTTTAGTGTCCCCTGGTCTCCCAGCTGTGTGCGTCACTCTTTAGTGTCCCCTGGTCTCCAGCTGTGTGCGTCACTCTTTAGTCTCCCCTGGTCTCCAGCTGTGTGCGTCACTCTTTAGTGTCCCCTGGTCTCCCAGCTGTGTGCGTCACTCTTTAGTGTCCCCTGTCTCCGTTTTGTTTTGAGCTTCGAATGATTGAATGGATGAATGTTCTACATTATTTGAATGACTGATTGAACCACAGCAGTATTGTTTTAGAGATGTTATATGTTTAACTGCTATGCCTGTCATCTCTGCTCTGTGTCATTGTGTCTCCTGGGTTCTGTAGTGCCCGGAGTCTGTCTTTTTATTCTTCCTCCCAACCCCCATCCCCTCAGGAACCTGCCTCCTGTCAGGTATCTACTACTACTACTACTACTACTACTACTACTACTACTACTACTACTACTACTACTACTACTACTACTACTACTACTGCTACTACTACTACTACTACTACTACTACTACTACTACTACTACTACTACTACTACTACTACTACTACTACTACTACTACTACTACTACTTACTACTTCTTCAGCGTTTTGTATTTGCAGCGTTTGGTTTCTGCAGCTTTTAGTAAACGCTGCTCATGTCTGCTCAAGCTGCTGAATGTTCTCTAAATGCTGCATGTGTTGTCAAGTTGCTGAAGATGTTTCTTCATGTGGAACATTTGGGTTTTTATATCTGCATCCTTTCTGAAGCTGCAGCGTTCTTTAGCATGCAAAAAGTAAACCAGTATTTTATATTCTATTCAGGAGCTGTCAGGTAAATATAGTGCAGTAAAAAGAGCAATATTTCCCTCTGAGATGTCTCGAGGTGGAGGATAAGGTCCTTTTAATTATCAGGGTATCCTTTCTTTAAACTCAAGAAGAAATGAAGAAACATTCATTAAACTAAATTGGAGACTTCACTCAGTGCTTGCTCACATTTTGAACCCTGTTTCCCTTTGAATTAGCACCAGATTAAGTGATTGTTTTCCGGAAAGCTCCTTGAAATGACTCAGTTTTATAACCTTTTAGGGAATAAGAGGTTGGGTCGGTGCAGAGTAATCTGTAGCTCTGTCCTGCAGACATATGGCCGGAGGAATAATCTGCAGTGAGCGGCGGTTAAAACCCCAAACAGGAGAGCAGAGCAGACGAAGATTAGTGAGAAATTAAGACAAAACCCTTTTCTTGCAAAACAAAAAACAGCACTTCCATTAGTGAGGAGTCCGAGGGGTCGGTCCACCTGCCACAGATTTAGATTTCTGAATGTGTGAGAGCAGGTTCTGCGAAATAAAAAGAATAGGATATTTATAGTCATTTTGTGTCTCTCATTGTGTCTTTCATTACATGTCACTTGTTAGACGCTTTTATCCAAAGCTCAATACTGAGGACAATCCCCACAGGAGCACTTTGGGGGGAAGTGTCTCAGGGACACAACGACATGCGGACTGCAGTGGGGTTTGAACCTGTGCTCCCCTGATCCCAACACCAACGCACAATCCACTGCACCACACACCTCCCTTATAGTTTTTCTGTGTCTTTTTGAAGCTATTTCGGTGTATTTGTAGTCACTTCATCTCTCAGTCATTTTGTGTTTCCTCTTTTCTTTATTTCTCCTTCCATTTATTGAAGGGGAAAACTGAAGGGGGCTCGCAAGTACGCTTTAACAACAAACAAAATCTTGGCCTCACCAAATGGACTTAGACAGACTTATTTAAAACGTACAGGTGATACGCCTACAACTTTAAAAAAGGATAATTAACGATGTAGTTTTCTTGATAAGCTTTTCATCACCTTTTAGAGAAACCAATATATGGTCAATAGAAACAAGAAAAGGTCGTTTCCAAGCTGCAATTAACAACTTTATTTATTTATTTACAACAATAATTATTAACATCTCTAAGCGGTTGACCGATCACAACAGAGCTAACCAATCAGAGCAGACTGGGCTCTGGTTTCAGACAGAGGGTGAAAAGAGGAGCCGTTTTTTCAGAGAATATCCAAATTATGACTTTTTTGGTGACAATCTCAAAATGTGGACTTTTTCCGAAAATCTCAAACTTCAGACTTTTTTCTGAAAATCTCAAAATGGTCAATAGAAACAAGAAAAGGTTTTTTAATGAGCTGAAAAACCACATCTAAAACCAAGTGTTTTAAAACTTGTACAGCACTTTTAATCAGAGGGTTAGATGTCAGAATACCACAAAACCTCATATGCAAAAAATCCCTCTTATGAATAACAGCCTGACGTTTCTCGTGCTTCTGTCTCCGGATCCAAAGAGGATTCAGCCTCAGATCGGGTTCATTCACCCCCTGGTTCTCCTCTGATTGAAATCTGAAAGCATGAATCGCTTCAAAAGAACCTGTTTCCGTCTCCAGACAACCGGTCCGATCACAAAGGAACTCATTTACAAAGAAACGTAATCAAGACGAGTCACAGAGGACGGGATTATTACTCCACCTTTGATTTCATCCCGAGATCTCATTACAGGATGTGATGATGTACAAATTAAACTCTGTAATGAGACAGATTGCTGTCAGCGCGCAGAAGAAAACCTCAAAGAACTTTCAGAAGTCGAATGAAGATCCTGAAAGACGACGAGCTGCACGGCTGAACGTTTATTACTTTACATTTGGTTTTAATTACAAAAGATTTTAGCCCTAAGCACTTATTAAACCCAGACATATTGGAGCCTCACAAAAACACTTTTCCAAGCTGCAATGAACAACTACTTTAAAGAGTCCTCTCCAGCTGATGTTCAGGTGTATATCAGTATGTAGTGTCTCTACTTTAAAGAGTCCTCTCCTGCTGATGTTCAGGTGTATATCATGTGTAGTGTCTCTACTTTAAAGAGTCCTCTCCTGCTGATGTTCAGGTGTATATCAGTATGTAGTGTCTCTACTTTAAAGAGTCCTCTCCTGCTGATGTCCAGGTGTATATCAGTATGTAGTGTCTCTGCTTTAAAGAGTCCCTCCTGCTGATGTTCAGGTGTATATCAGTATGTAGTGTCTCTACTTTAAAGAGTCCTCTCCTGCTGATGTTCAGGTGTATATCAGTATGTAGTCTCTACTTTAAAGAGTCCTCTCCTGCTGATGTTCAGGTGTATATCAGTATGTAGTGTCTCTGCTTTAAAGAGTCCTCTCCTGCTGATGTTCAGGTGTATATCAGTATGTAGTGTCTCTACTTTAAAGAGTCCTCTCCTGCTGATGTTCAGGTGTATATCAGTATGTAGTGTCTCTACTTTAAAGAGTCCTCTCCTGCTGATGTTCAGGTGTATATCAGTATGTAGTGTCTCTACTTTAAAGAGTCCTCTCCTGCTGATGTTCAGGTGTATATCAGTATGTAGTGTCTCTACTTTAAAGAGTCCTCTCCTGCTGATGTTCAGGTGTATATCAGTATGTAGTGTCTCTACTTTAAAGAGTCCTCTCCTGCTGATATGCAGCACCTCTTTTCACCCTCTGTCTGAAACCAGAGCCCAGTCGGCTCTGATTGGTTAGCTGGCCAGCTCTGTTGTGATTGGTCAACCGCTTAGATATCTCTCGCCCCTTAGCCACGTACAATGTGTTGGAACGCTAGCCAATAAGAGCGTGAGTGTTACATCGTGATGTCACTTGGTTGTGGAATACAGGGATTTTAGCATCTGCAGACCATTGACATGCACTAACACCTATAGAACACACTACAGGAGAGGGAACACCCCAACAGAATAGGGCCTCTTTAAAATACCAAACAAAGTGCAGCTGTATCACATGTGTAACACTTCATTACAATACATGTTTGAGTCCACCAGCATCCAGTCAGTGTGCTGTGATTGACAGGATAATATTTATGCTTTACTTTGAAGGACGCTTCCTCTCTTCTTGACAAATGTGTTTTCCCCCCTGAGACGCACCACACTGTTTCCCAGCATGCACTGCTCTGTCGTCGCAGCTTCGCTTCATTGATCAGCGCTCAGAGACTTCTGTTAATGAAGATGCAGCTTTAATCCTTGCAGTTATTGATCATCTCTCCTGCTGCTGACCATGCATTTGCCCTCTGATCAGAGAGCGAACCGAAGCTCCTCGAATTGATTTCACCCCCCGACATGCTCAGTGTTGACCTTTAAGAAAGGAGACGTTGTAATCATGAAGAAGAAAGGGAGATATGGGCCGGCAAAACACGGATGGACCAAACACTGCAAAAACAACAACAAAACGTCCTTGAAGTCCTTTTAAAATGCCCTCTTATATGATTATAAAACTGTTCAAATCAAACAATAGGAACGTTTCTTTTCTTGTGCAGCTGGTCTGAAAACAGCAGCTGCTAAAAACAAATGCACAGATTCATTTTTTGGTAATACGTTAGCAAACAGCTCCCTTTTTAAGTCTGTATAGAAAAAGTTGCGTTTTAAATTGGGCCCTATTATGCTGCGTTTCCATTACAGTTTAGTACCTGGGGCAGTAACTATAGTAACGCAGTGTAGGCGGGGCGATCGGCTGTTCGGCGGGCGGAGCGACGCTGCGTAAAACTGCCGTGACGTCATCTTCAATGCAAAACACAAAACCAACATCAGCCGTTAGCTGTTAGCCCTCAGAGCTCACAGCTCCTCATATCTGTTCAGAAACTAGACAAAAGTGAAACAAGTCCAAACCACAGCCTGTCTGTGTCATGGAGAATACAGGCGCTGCTTTATTTATGTCTGTAGGCCGTTGTTGTGAGTGTGGACGGTCGGAGCATATACTGCGTTAGCTTAGCCTGATCGATCCGATCTCCATTCAGAAAACACGCATTTTAAAAGGTGTTTCTCCTGCCGTCTGTCTGCAGACTTGTCAAAGCATTACTTCATGGTTTTTACTAACCGGTATCAGTATGTTGTTACTTCGGCATCATTTTGAAACGTGTATTACAATTAAATCACGTCAAATATGTTCATCTTGTTGTAGTTGCCAGCGATTCTCTCTGACCAATCAGCAGTCGAGAGTGTTTACGTCACTAGTTTAGCATATTTAGCCCGGTTGTTGGCCCGGTAAGAAACTCGATTTTGGAGGGCCAGAAAAAAGGTGAAAAATTATGCAGTGGAAAAGCGCCATAAGAAACATAGTGACATGTTACAATCACGCTCCTATTGGCTAGCGCTCCAACACATGGTACAAGATAGGCTAAGGGGCGGGACCTCATTAAGCGGTTGACCAATCACAACAGAGCCGGCCAGCTAACCAATCAGAGCAGACTGGGCTCTGGTTTCAGACAGAGGGTGAAAAGAGGTGCTGCAGTTTGAAAAACCAAAATATTTGGACTTTTTTCTGAAGATCTCAAATTACGGACATTTTCTGAAAATGTTGACTATTTTCAGAAAAATCTAAAAAATATGACTTTTTTCTGTAAATCTCAAACTTCTCACTTTTTTCTGAAAATCTCAAAATGTTCTGACTTTTTTCTGAAAAGGATCCTGTATTTTTCCTCATCAGTGGCAGAAATAAGGCTCCATATCAGCGTTTAAACTCATATCTGCAAAGAAGACCGCGTTTCATCCTGCATTCACTTCAATGAGTCTGAGTTGTTGACAAATGAAAGGATGTGTATGGCTTCTAACAGTTCAGATATTCAGGTGAATCTCCACAAACTCCAAGGTACCTTTGAGTAATTGTGTTTTCTTTTTGTCATTATCAGCAGTGTATGTTTAACATCTTTCCGAACACGCCTGAATAGACGCCTCCTTCTGAATCACTGAGTTGAGTAATTGTTTCAGACTCGTTTACATATTGAGTCATTTCTCGAGAAACACGGCCGGAAAATTTATATTAGATTTTTTTTTTCGTGCGTGGGTGGACAATTTCAGCTGAAAGCGCCTCGTGCAAAATGAGTGCAGATCCTCTCAGTCTGAATCACAGGAAACACTGAATAACAAACAGATTCATATTCAACTGCGCAACACTCACATCTCTCTTATTACAACTACTCTACATTCAGGGAATACTCTATCAATAAACTATGTCTGTCTGTCTGTCTGTCTGTCTGTCTGTCTGTCTGTCTGTCTGTCTGTCTGTCTGTCTGTCTGTCTGTCTGTCTGTCTGTCTGTCTGTCCGTCCGTCCGTCCGTCCGTCCGTCTATGTGTGTGTGTGTGTGTGTGTATATGTGTGTGTGTGTGTGTGTGCGCACGTATGTGTACGTGTGTGTGTCACACACACACGTACACACACTTCACACACACACATACATACATACATACACAGACACATACACACACACACATAGACACACACACACACACATACACACACTATGTGTGTGTGTGTGTGTGCGCACGTATGTGTACGTGTGTGTGTCACACACACACGTACACATACGTGCGTGCGTGTGTGTGTGTGTGCGCACGTATGTGTACGTGTGTGTGTCACACACACACACGTACACATACGTGCGCACACACACACACACACACACACAGTGTGTGTATGTGTGTGTGTGTGTGTGTCTATGTGTGTGTGTGTATGTGTCTGTGTATGTATGTATGTATGTATGTGTGTGTGTGAAGTGTGGACTAATGTGTGTAAGTGTGATTTAAAAAGACAGAAGAATATTAATATGAATATACTATTGTATATATTACATTATATCAATTGACTATGTAATGTATGTGAAGTACAGTGTGCACATTCTACTTTTTTCATGTTCATTTGATCTTTTTTTATTGTTGTTTTTGTTGATATTAACGTTGAATTATTTATTTTAATATTTGTTTGAATTGTTTTAATGATTTGTATTTGTTTTTGTCAGTGTCTATCAATTATAATTAAAATGCTAAATAAGTCCAACATAATAGTTTATTCTTTTGTTTTTTTTAACATTTTATTGTGGTCATTTTTTTAACACACTTTTTTATTTGATCCACTTTGTTTCTCACAGTGTATATTTCTGTTGTGCGACGTCGCCCTCTAGTGGAGACTCAGAGTACAGTCGCCCTCTAGTGGAGACTCAGAGTACAGTCGCCCTCTAGTGGAGACTCAGAGTACAGTCGCCCTCTAGTGAGGCTCAGAGTACAGTCGCCCTCTAGTGGAGACTCAGAGTACAGTCGCCCTCTAGTGGAGACTCAGAGTACAGTCCCCTCTAGTGGAGACTCAGAGTAAATCAAGCACAAAGGAATACATTAATACAATACAATAACAAAATAATTTAAATTAAATAAGAAATAATTCATATTAAATGTAAATAAAAATACAATAATAAAATAATATTAGGATATTAAAAGTGATACCATTTAAATAAATATAATAATTTAAAATAAAAAATAATAATATTGATAATAATTATTAAGGAAGTACTTAATACAATTAAATTCTTTAAATTAAATGTAATTAAACAAGAGATTACGACAAGGATTAGAATGATGATGCAATAGTAATAATATCAAAAATAAGTAATAATTCTGTATAATAATGATGATATACCGTTAACTGTTTGTCCTTTTTGAATTATTGTCTTTGTGTGTAAGAGGTTTTTGTAACGTGTCTTATTATGGGATGGCCGTTTGTTCCACACTGAGCTTTAAAGTGACCTCTCTGTTATTTCACTCCCTAAAAACACACTTCCAGGATCAGAGGGGAGTCTGCTTCTCATCCACAAACAGAAACATGAGTCCTCCTGAAACCCTGCAGTCCTCAGAAACCCCAGATCATTCCCAGACTTACTCTACACAATAAAAAGGGATTGATTTGAGAATATAATCACTAACAAACAAAGATCAGAGCGGGCACAAAACATGTACGGATAATCTGTCACTCAGACACTTTTGGATAATGATGTGGTTGTCACCTTTCAACTATGTGACACAGTGAGTATTGGTCTTTATTTAGTATATATCTAAACTATATAGACATCTAACACACTCAGGATCTGTGTGTGTGTGTTTATGTTGTGTATGTGGTGTGTGTGTGTGTGTGGTGTGTGTGTGGTGTGTGTGTGTGGTGTGTGTGTGTGTGTGTGTGTGTGTGGTGTGTGTGTGTGTGGTGTGTGTGTGTGTGTGTGGTGTGTGTGTGTGTGTGTGTGTCTGTATGAGGTATGTGTGTGAAGTGTGGACTAATGTGGTAGGTGTGGTTTAAAAAGACAGAAATAATCCCCAGAAATCAGCTTAAACGTCTAAAAAGTCAGACTGTGTTTGTGGTTTGTGTGTGTGTGTGTGTGTGTGTGTTTGTGGTTTGTGTGTGTGTGTGTGTGTGTGTATGTGTGTGTGTGAAGTGTGGACTAATGTGTGTAGGTGTGGTTTAAAAAGACAGAAATAATCCCCAGAAATCAGCTTAAACGTCTAAAAAGTCAGACTGTGTGTGGTGTGGTGTGTGTGTGTGTGTGGTGTGTGTGTTCCCTCCCTGTTGTTTCGGGCGAGGTGATGATCTCTCAGCTGTTTCTAAATATTTGGGGAGTGTCGTGTTGAACAAAGGGAGGACACCCCTTAAAACTGAAATATTCACACCATGTCCTATTCTGCTTTCTCTGGGAAAATGTAAATGAATCGCCTCAAATAACTTTGACTAACTTCACTTGAGTTTACAGTCTGTCTGAGTCTGCAGATTATCCAATATTACACCTCATTTGCATATTTAATCATAACATGTCAGAAAACTTGCAATATAAAAAGTAATTGTGTTAGTGTCAGTAATGGAGTGGGGAAGTTTCATGGGGATATCTGTTAGTTGTATTTTTTACCCTATTCACCTGGAGCGTGTACAACCCAAGTCTTTAGAGGACGTCAAAAAGGGTTTTTCCTCTCTAAAGGTTCAGCTTTAGTCAATTGTTTTACCTAATATAACAACTCAGTGTCTGAAAGTGTTAATGACTACAGTTTTTTACATAAACCATTTTTTGTTTAATGTTTTTATCTCAAAATTCTTACATTTTTGAAAAGTGCGCTTATAAATACATTTTTAAAATGTATTTGTTTCTGAATTGTTTTTCTTGAATTCACTATATGGAATTGTTATTATCTTTTTCCTCCATGTTACGTGCCGTAGTGGGTGTCTGATGGACAGATGTGTTCATGATGACAGGAGGCTCAGCAGCCCTCTGTGTGATGGACAGATGTGTTCATGATGACAGGAGGCTCAGCAGCCCTCTGTCTGAT